>PVIY010015982.1:0-33642 GCA_004026745.1 Myrmecophaga tridactyla
CCAGCAACCTTTGGAGATGAAGAAGGAAAATGCCTCCTGGGGAGCTTCATGAAACAGGAAGCCAGGAGAGAAAACTAGTAGATGATGCCGTGTTCGCCATGTGCCCTTCCAGCCAACAGAAAGCCCTGACTGTGTTCGCCATGTGCCTTTCCAGATGAGAGAGAAACCCTGAACTTCATCGGCCTTCTTGAACCAAGGTATCTTTCCCTGGATGCCTTTGATTGGACATTTCTATAGACTTGTTTTAATTGGACATTTTCTCGGCCTTAGAACTGTAAACTAGAAACTCATTAAATTCCCCTTGTTAAAAGCCATTCCGTTTCTGATATATTGCATTCCAGCAGCTAGCAAACTAGAACAACCGTGAAATGCAATCACACGAAATAAATCGGTGTGTACTTCAGGGATTCAATAGAAAGGACACCCAAAGGGCCAAGCTCATTCCTTTCCAGAACACAATGTGCATCTGGAACTCAGCAAGATGTGGAAATGTTAGAAAATTATTACTACCACCTTGTGAGGAACTGATCATTCAACTGACTTCCATACTAGTACTTTGAAGGCAAGAACTGGTCAAGCCATTGACATATTCCTTAGGTGAGTATAAAATTTATGGGAAAGTAGTTTTTGATACTTTGCCAAATCAAAACAAATGAAAAACCATAATGCTAATTTAACCATCAGCAACCTGAGGAAGATTCTACAAAATTAACCTGTTTGCTTAGTTTATAAGTATAATCCTAATCCTTTGACCTATTTATGAATTCAAGTTATTTTGCCACCTAATCTTGTTATATGTTTTTGGAATCAATATGATTATTGATTATCAGCATGATTTGGTTTATCATTTTACATGTTACTTGGTTCATATAGATTATAGCTGCCAGATATCTTGCAATTTTATATTTGTTGTAGGTTCTAAAATGGGTGGGGAGTATTTTATTCTTCACATATAAATATGTTAGATTCTACTCGAATACAGCAAGTGTTACTCTAATAGTCTAAGTGGTGCAAACATGTATATATAACTGACAGTATATTCTATTTGTGTAAATAGACAATGCAACGCGTAAGTAGAAAATGCATTGAAAAGTTTGGTAATACTGTTTGTGAGTATGGGCAATATATTCTCTTCAAAAACTTGATTTTTTTCTGACAAGGTTTATGTATGTCAGGAAATAATTGGAGCTGAAGAATAGTGGCCATAAAAAAATCTGAAATGAGAGTGCCATCTTTACTCACCTGTGTAGAAATTAAATCCCATTTTTTTAAGCATGATTTGTTTTCTGGTGCTGATTGGTATTACTACATGACAATTATATCCTTTTACAATGTGAAGTGGGTGCTTGAAAATAATTTTAAAGATTATGTATTCTTCTCTTTAATTTTTGGCTTTTTTTAATACAGGGGTGTGGAGACAAAGATAGGAGGGCAAAGGTTGTTTTAACTTCTATTAAACCCTTATGTATTCCAAAAATGCTTTTGGATCGTTAGTTCTGTTTGAGATAAAAGACATCATAGGAGAAAATTTGATTTTCTGACTGTCATGGATACACATTTTATGAATTTTTTCAATCAGTAGCAAAGAGGGCATGTTCTGAATTTTGCGTGAAGGACAGAAGACATAGAGATTGGAATTTTGGACATTTCTGCACTTATTGTTTTTTATTTATTATTGCTCTTCTAAGGATGTCTTTGTATCAATTGTTACATTCCAAAATTCATAGACATTGATAGATGGTTGTTGAGTTGGTTGAATTCATGTAGTTGCCTAGACAGTGAATATTTGTGTCTGGTTTATCTTGGGAAGTATACTACAATAGTATCTTGCTGATTTAGTCCAAGTTCTTTTAGACAAAGAATGAGTTCTGGCTACAAAACGTGCTATCGATGTATTTTTTGAGAAGTCATTATGATAGGAGATTGTGATAATTTAATGAAACAATGAAAATGCAAAAGTTTAGCTATATGCCCTTTGCTAAGCCAATCAGTAGAAATTGTAGTATCATGGTTGATTTTCAGACCAATAGAACCTCTACTTGGAGTTTTAATTTGGGTCAAACTCATGAGACTCAACCAATTTGGACAAAAGTCATACCTCAACAAAATTCAGTTTCTTTTATGTAGGATAAAAATGGTTGGCAAGGTAGATGCATGTTGATAAAGCAAAAAAAATGTTTTCCACAAACCTGAAGAGCCTTCTTTGTGCCTCAGTTTTTTTTCATTTGTGTCATATGTGAAATAAATCCTATTCTGCTCAAAACACATGGGTATTATTGAGTCATAACCTTAGCAAATTTTTTCTACAACGTTTATCTCTCCAGGGTAGCCTTTATCCAGGGGAATTTCTTCCCTCAGCAAAATGGACTCAAGCATGCCAGAAAGAACTCACCTGCTCCATCATCCTGAATCACCTTGTAGACCCAGTTGACATAAGCTGTGGGCACAGCTTTTACAGGTCCTGTCTCAATCTTTCCTGGGAAGAAGCAGAAATTCCTGCTAAATGCTGCATATCTAGGAAAGAAATATCTCAGTGGACAGATTTCAAAACAAATATCCTTCTGAAGACTATGGTGTTCTAGGTCAGATAAGCAAGTCTCTGCCAATTCCTGAACTCAGAAGAACATCTGTGTGGGATGCACAAGGAGATGAAGGAGATTTTCTATGAAGAGGGCAAGAACCTGCTCTGTTGGCCCTGCTCTCAGTTTCAGGAGCATGAGACTCATGAATACTCTCCCATAGAAGGGGCAGCTGAGGACTTCTGGGTAAGTAACACATCTGATAATTCTTTGAAAGCTATGGTTACTATTGCAAAGATTATTGTAAAAATGAGCATTGGGATGATGATTAATCCTGCATAAATGCCTAATATGTGCTAGGTACTCTTTTAGGCAGGAAGGATGAAACTGTGAATAAAATAAATAAATAGAAATACTTTCATGGAGTTTTATTTTGGTGGGATGGTGATTAGTAATGATTATTTTTCTGATTATACAGTATAATATTCAGGTCATTGTAAAGACGTCCAGTCCAGAAACAATATCTGGCTATCAAAATAAGGAGACCTATGAGACTTCTATAATGGAAACATCTTTAGTAATACTAGACAAAAAGGATAATAATAGAATGGAAAGACTAGGGGACTAGAATCAGAAGAACCAAATTATGAGGCAACATGCTTATCAGGAATTAGCCATATTACATACAATCCTTAGTAGTTTCCATACGCAAATGATTACAGAACTGTATATGTTGTGGTATTATTAATGAGATCTCTCGGAACTGATGATTACTGAGCACTAACCACAGAAATGTTAAGATTATTCCACTCTCCCCAAAGTACAATTATCTAACATGTCTTTCTTCTCTACATCACTTAAGGTTTGAAATCCATACTATATTGTGCTGAATTCATAGCTCATTTTCAAGAGAAGATCCTAAAGCACATGGGTTGTATATGGGAAAAAATCCAAGAAAATCAGAGAAATCTAAATGAAGAAAGCAGTATAATCAGCATGTGGAATCTAAGTATGAGACTTTCTCTCTCAGAATCACCTTGAGACAGATATGATGGAAATTTATCCACTAAGAAGTTGAGCTGAAATCATGTGCCATAAGCTGGAGTATATTTCTCAATAGGAAAAATAATGTGCTTTTTCAATATAATATAGCCTAGCTTACTTAATATTTCTAGACCCTAATTTAACATTAACTAGTAGAGATGCATAATGAGATTTGGAGAAGTTCAGTAACTATGGTTCAGGAGGTCAGTAAGTTTCTTAGGTTCAAAACCAACTTGAATTCTAAAGGACAAATAGGCATTAAAAATGCATGGTTATTTAGGCAGAGATTCTGTATAAGATTATATAAATTAAGGCATATATAATTTGAAGCTCAGATGTTTCATCTAATGCTAATACAATGATGCCAATAGGGTAGAAAAGAAAGTGTGAACAGCAATTTAAGAAGTGTGCCTGTGATGGTGAAAACTGATAGGTAGAAAAGAAAACTAACAGTAGTTAAAGAATGATACTGGTTCAAGGAGGAGAGATTTGAACACATTGAAAAGGTGAGAACAAGAATCAAGAGAAAGACTGGGGAGGTGGAGACACATTGAGTTTATGAATATTAGGAGGCAGTATGCAAGAGAATGAGGAGTCACATCATTAAATTGGCAGGGCAACAAGGGAGCCTGTGGCTTAGATAGCAAGGACAAGGAGGGAAGAGAAAAGCTATGACAGTATAAATTAGATTGAAACCCAGGGTTAGGAATTTTAAGAAGATCTTATCTGATGGCTTCCCATTCTGGGTTAAAGACAAGAGACTAATTTATTAACAAAGACATCAAAATATATATAATTTGCTAAGTAATCATAAATTCAAACTGTTTGCATATAATATTTCAAAGGTAACAGGATGTATATAAAGACATTAACTCTGAAAGACTTTTCTTTACTCAGGAATTTATGAAGTGGATGAAAGCATTTGAGGGAAGGATGGATTTGGGCTTGTAGTTCATAAAGAATGGAAATAAGTGAATATGGGAATGAGATGAATTTACATTTTCTTAGACATGGAAGAATGAATTTAGGGTACATATAACTGATTGTTACAATGAATAAAGGGTAAGTGGAGCATATTAAATTCAGCCTGGGTATGTAATCTAGGATATCCATGTTCCTGCAGGATTATGTGAGTTTAAGGGGAATGATTATCAAAGATGAACATAGGAAGCTGCATCCAATTATTCATAAGGAAGAAAAACAACAATTAGAGAGACTGAAAAAGGAAGGCAAAAGGATTTTGCAGAAACTCAAGAAAAATGAGACCATGATGGTTCAAAAGGGAAACATTTAAGAGAAATGTGTGAACTGATGAAAATGTGCCATAAACCAAATATGGAGATGCTCCAGGTAAAAATGAAGGACATGCTTCAAAATCATTTATATCAATCCAAGTCCACATCTTTATTCATTTGATACCATAACTTATTTCCTCATCTCCATTGTCTATATCAAGAACTAAATCCTAACTGCGATTAAAAGAAATAAATAGGAACTCCTATATTAACCAGGAAAAATAAAGCATTTATTGAATAGAGTAGATACCCTAGGGAACATTCCCTTTTAAAATTCTCTTTATGTAAAATTTTCTAAAAACCAGAAAGGAGCAACTTACTGATGGACATACCACTTTTATCAGAAGTTAGACATTATGGGGAAATCTGAGGGAAAGCTAAAATTTACTTCCTCCTGATGTTTTCTCTCAAGAAATCCTACGTTTCATTTTTTTGGCTATTTCCTTAATTTGCATTTGGAGCACATTACCCTTTGGGGTCAAATCCTAGGCAAGACCACTTTGCAGACAGTCATGGGTAGTTGCCACAGTTACTACCCTTCTTCTTCTCTCTCCTCATTCACCCACTTGGTTCTGAATTTATCAATAAGTTAGAGTCTTACCCCTTTGAATAAAAAGTGAAAATGAATTTGTAAGAGTGGAGGATGAGGACAGGTAGGTGTTCAGTACTTTTCTGAGCTTTCCTCAGATTGGATAAAAGCAGCCAATTTGTGAAAACTTCTAAGCGTTTCTTTCTCTTTACAGGATTTGGGAGATATATTGACAAGGTAAGCTTAGCTTTCAATCTGAACTGGGACATCATGAGCACTATTAAGAGATCAAGTTAAATCTAAAAATAGCCAAAAAATGAAGCTATAATTTATTGTGATGTTAAATCTTGTGTGCACATATTTATATTTTACTGAGTATGTTTTTTTATCCACTTTTATCAGAAGTTAGTCTTGTTTGTTTGTTGTTTGTCTATTTCTTGTAGTTTATGGAGACATGAGATGCAAATTTCAATGCAGAATTTGCTACAGGATTTCAAAACCACAAACATAGAAGTAGGTGGATTAGGTACATAGACAAGAGGCAGGTACCTCTGAAAAGCAAGAAGTAGATGCAGGAAGAGAAGAAAAGTAAGAAAGATTCCCTAAGAATGGCTCAATCCCACCCATGATTATGAGGCTCACTACAATATCCCAATAAGTTTGTAATGAAACATTTTTAGTTGAATAGTTATGTCTTTTCTTATTTTTGTGTATAGAGCCTTTGGTACCAGAGATATTAACTGAATCTTCCCCCTGCAGGAGTGATTCAATGCAGTTTCATATGCCCTAGCCTGTGAAACCAGAGCTTGATGAAGTTTTCCCGGGATTGATAAACAGTCTCAACTATTCCCAAAGTGAGTGTCAGTAAAGGCTTCATCCATGAGCAATCTTTCTCTCTTTACTAACCTTTCATTTAGCACAGTAAAGTAGCCCATGAATAGGCATATATAGTCCTATTTGCCCTATGATAATATAGAAGAAACTACATGTAAAATGGATAAAAGATAAATGTGATTCAGAACAGCATTAAAGCACTTCTGCAATGAGAACTACTCAAAAAAGTGTTCCTTGAGATCTAGAACCAGTTGCAGATCTGATTTAATTTGTTTAATAAAGCATCCAGAAGTATAAAGGGCATTCCAATTTTAAATTAAGTGCAACTAATTATGGTGACAGGATTAGTGGTGTTTTATTTACAAATACTATCCATCAAAGTTTCTTAGTGATTGTATTTGTAATAATGTGCCCTTTTATTGAAGTAAGTAGAAACAATACATAAGTAATCATAAAATAACTAAATGCAGAAAATAAGAATTTGTGAGCAAGAACATTAAAGCAATTTGGTGATAGGTGAGACTGTATATGGAGCTCCAGAATAGACCTAAATCAGGATAGATCTAGAAGACAGAGGAAAATTAGGTTTGAGATGGAGTCAAGTGTAAATGAAAATTCTTAGTAGAAACCACTTTTTAAAGACATATTCAGATTATTTCTTAAGTATTAAATTGTTTAAATGGAATATCTTATATCCCTGGAAAAGTCATCATCATTTGTTTAGGCCTAAGCATATTTATTTTTCCTGAGAAGAGGCAATGAAAAATTTATACTGTTGTTGACTTGACTTCCATGCTCAGGTCTCCAATTTCATATGAGCCATGAAATGTAAGAACCAGAAATTGGCATGAAAATGCTCTCATTCATATCTGAAGTTTTAGAAATATTTTCCACTGTAGTTACCTGTGTTTCTCCTATATATATATATTTGGGAACCCCTTGAATGTGATACTTTCCTGTACTGCCTTTGAAGTTGCACCTTGTTTTTTTTCTACTGAGACTCTAGGTGAACTTTTCATCTCAGGAATTTAAAAATTGATTGTGACTCTAATAACCTCTTCATTCTATAGTGGAAGTTTCCTTCAACAATTAAATACACAATCACAATAGCATGCTGTTTGACGGTCTGAGAAGATTGATATCTACAGGTGTTCATTGAGATGTGACTTTTAATTCTCAAATTCTAATAATTTTGCTTCATGGGGGACCAAGGTCTTCACTTCTGGTAAACACATTTGTTAAGTGAGTACATTAATAAATGAATAAGATTACTGCCTTATTTGCAATAGGGTTTGATTACAAGTGTACTGTTCTAAAATCTCTGCTATGATGCTACACAATGTTCAGAAATTTGCAGAATTACATTTCTGAAAGGAAGAAAGGATGTTAGTTCTGGAACCTATATGGTTACAAAGATTTCTAATTAATCATTGATAATAGTCAATATTCAAAAGAATAACAATTGAAAATGACAAAAATACAAGTTATACCAATGGAAGAGGCAGAGATGCAGAAAATATGTAATAAAAATTACTTAGTCTAGTGGTTCTCAAAATGTGATTCCAATTTCAGCAGCAGCAGGATCTGGGTTTTATAAAACATACAAATTTTGAAGTCACACACAAGATCTACTTAGTCAAAAAATTACATCATTGGGCCTGTAATCATTTAACAATTCTCCCAGGTGAATTTGATCTCAATTAAAGTTTGAGAAACCCTGAATTAGATTGATTTGAAGATCTAAAGACTCAATAAATTTCTTACACCTCAAAATCAATCTATGGCTAGAAACAAATTGATACAATAAGGTAAATTGAATGTTTTCTAATAAAGAATAAGTTTAATGGGCAAGAATTCAAAAGAAAGTGGAGAATTCAGAAAATGAGTAAACATTTGGGTAATAAATTTTTTCATGGAAGATAACAGCCATATATTTCTTGAGTCACTCACCACAATAGAGAAAGAAAACTCCTTTCCCTCAGTTTGGAAGATATTGGAAAAAGACAATAATAAAAAAAAATTCCAGAAATAGGTATATCAAAAAGTAATGAGTTCTGTTTAATTCCTTGAGGATTAGTCACAGAATATGTAAGAATCAGATTTACAGATATGCTATTTTGGGATTATTTTAAACTCTGAGAACAGCATTGTATAATGAACATTCCAAGATATTGCCACATATATATACATTTTGTACTGGTTATTATTGTATGCTATTATTACAGATGTCAGCAACAGCATGCTTTTTTGGGTCAAAATATCAAATATGGAATTCCAGAGATCCATATTGGCATTGCTGTGATCTCATGACAATCATAATTTATCTGTGCCTATTTGTGCAGTGATGAAGAAAAAGACCACAAATTCCAAAAAGAAAGGTGAAAACTCACCTGATGTGCAGAGAGCTGATTTATGAGTCAGCAGGCATATATTAATGAGTGTATGGAAAAAGGAAAATTTCCAATAAATATGCAGATAGTTACCACATATCATCCACAAAAATCAATTTCAGGTGCGTAAGTTCAACAGGAAAACAAAATCTCTCATTTATAAGAAGCAAATATAGGAAAATATATTTTTGGTGTCTGTTGAAAACTGATTCATCAAGAAAAAAGCACAACTTAAATAAGGAGAATAAGGATCAAATTAACAATAAAATATTAAGATTTTAGTTATCAAAGACACTATAATGGAAGGGAATCTCTCATTCAAAGGTCCTGAGTGAGGCCTAGCGGTCCTGACCTGGAGGCTTGTAAGGCACTGGATCTGCAAGTGGGATGGAGATCCAATGCAAGGGGTCTTCAGTCCTGGGTGGAGAATTTAAAGCCAGAGGTGGAAGGTGCTGGTGGAGGCAGGGTTTGTGGCCAACAGCCAGACACTCCTTGATCCATCTTCCAGCTTCACTGAGTTACTGTCCCCTGCCTAGTCCAGGGAGCCCAGGGTTCCTTCTTTTCTAGGTCAGTTTTCCCTCCTTTCCTAGTGACACCCAGAAGGGTTTCTAGCACTTCACACCTGATACTTCCTGAAATATGTGTGTGAGGGGGAACCTACTCCTCACAAATCTACCCTTTAGTATGGCCCACTCTTCACAATGCTGCAAGTGTCACCTAGTATTTAGAAACTGATGCCAGCTCTACCCACAACCTGCCAGCAAAGGCTGCCTTACATAATTCATGAAGCAAAATAAACACTTGCACAAGCTGAAGGGAGCCATTGTTTCTCAATCTTAGTTGGTATTAACAAGAAAAGAGAAGATATGAATAAGCAATGGCAAGAATAAAAAGGAAGAGTCACAGGCACTTACAAGAAAATAAATAGTATAAACACCTTCATGCTGATGAACTTGACAGCTCAATGAAATGGGCAAATTCATTGAAAGATATGCACTATCAAATCTCACTGAAGATTATAATATATAAAATGGACAGTTCTATATCCATTAAGGAAATTGAATTTGTGGTTTTGAAAACCTCTCCACACATGCTGGTCTCCAGTAAGGATGAAGTAGCAAGGACTGGATTTATTCTCATAGCTTAAGCAAGCTATTAAAAACCAAACAGCAATAAGATATAAACAGAAGTTTTCAGACATTGGACAATAGCCAGCAGAGGATAGTGAACCTATGCTTTGAAATTTTACCTGCTGTTTACAAGCACATCTTAAGGCTTTTGATAATTTTTATGATTATTCATATACATTCCTTGAAAATTCAATCTTTACAAAAATGTTTTTAAAACATTAAGATGCTGCTAAGAATCAGACCCTCAAAAGATCAGCAAAATTAAAAACTGAAAGCTAACTTATGCTGAATGGATATACAGTTTTATATGCTAAATTGAGGAATTAAAAACTTATCATAACATCTTCCCAGGTCCTTTCCTGAGTACTTTTGCATTACTCACTGTAAATCAGCATAAAACGTCTTTCTATTCAGTTTTTGTTGATTTTTGTTTTTTTAAGCATCAGGTGAGTTCAGTCCTACATTTAATAGAACAGTTAATTATAAATTTAGTGATAAAGGCTTGCATGCTTCCCTGCTTCCCTGTTATTTGAAAGAATAATAGAGCAATGAAGAGAACACTTATGAGGTCCACTTATGTAGGAAGATCTACAGCTGACATCCTGGAGTGCTGATGCTTACCTCAGATGCTGTTGAGCCTTCCTGACAGCCCATGATGATCTATGCACAGGCTGAGGCAAGTGCAGCTGCACTGACTCATTCCTGTGAAGAAGTGGACCAATGTACTCTTACCAGGCCCAAAGGTATCATAATCAGTCCACCCAGGGTGCTTCATTAGAATTTTTATGATTATGTTTAGAGGATGTGAATTTGACTCCATCAACTGAGGAAGACCACAAATGCTACTTTATTGTATAATCTGATTTTCTGCTCTTAAGATCTCAAACTTGGTAGAATATGTCAACTAAGTCATAGCTGTGTTTCCTCTTTCTACTTTCCCTAGGTAAGCCATGCAGTGATTCTGATTTAACTCCTACAATTCAGTAGGTACTAAATTTTTGGAACATGGCAACTCCTGACTATGAGGCCTCAGCTCCATAGTGCCTTCTTGATGATGTTCCTTTTCTCCTCTTCTCATTCCACTTCCAATTACTGCCTCTCTGAAAGTGTTTGCCTCTTCCAGGAAAGATCTGGAATAATCCTCAAATGTTTAAGATTTTCAAAATAATAGGGAATAATAATATTTGTCTTCTTGCAACTTCTACATTAAGTTTTGCAGCTAAAATATCCCCTATCCTTGGGTGAGCCTTGGTGGCTCAGTGGCAGAATTCTTGTCTACCATGCTGGAGATTCCCTTCCTGGTGCCTGCCCATGTGAAAAAAGAAAAGCAAAACACAAAACCTAAAATATCCCCTATCCTCATCTCCACTTTCACTTGTGCATAGGTAATAAAAACCCTGGGTGTCTTTTAGTAAAGGAAAGAAAAGAATATAGATAGAAAGAAATATATGTCTAAAAATATGGGCCCACCACATGAAAACAATCTGACCGATGTTTTCATTCTCACTGCTTGGATATAAGGACAAACTCACCTTTCACAAAGTCTCCCAGTACAGGCAAATGGAAGGAGAGGAAGGCTTAGTGTTTGTTTCTGTTTTAAATTACAAAATGGCACTCCTGTTCAATATAACCTGGGATCTCAGACTGTCTTGGAACATTCTATCCTTCTCTTTTATAATTCAAGTCTAATCCTTCATCATTTTCCTGTTCATTATAAATGAAACTCAGCCTCATACTTACATACACTTGACAACATTATACTTCTTACAATATTTCAACTCAGAACATGTTCTAGGAAGTGGACAATATGGAAAGGGAAATGGTGAGCTGCTGTGTTTTGTTGTATTCCACAAGATTCACAGCAGTTTTCCCAAAATTATTTTAAGGGTTTGTGGACCCCAATCTAGGATTGCAAAACAGAAAATGCAAAGGGAATACATTTCACAAAACTCATCTATCTATATAGTACCAAGTAAAGACACAAAATTTAATTATCTATTCAGAAGTTGCTGTATTGCAGTTGGTAAGAGGTGTAGGTGGAGTAGAAGAATTATAGAAGGGATTTTTTTCTGGATCTAATCTAAACCGTCCCATGTAATTTTTCCTTTCCTGGATGGACAAGAACAATCATGGGTTTCCAGACTATACCAAACAGATAGCGAAATCTGCAACTACAAACCCAAGAGAGATAGAGACTTTGGAATGAGAAAAATAATGCAGGTCAAAGAGAAAACAGAATTCAGAAGATATAAATGATTTTCAGGCAGGCTGTGTTTGGCACTCTGCCATCCTTCTTCCTTACCTCCATTAGCTCCACATATAGCTTACAACACATTTTCTTCAGCTCTTCATACATTCCTTTTAGAATTTTCCCTATCTGGACCATTTTGGCTTCATTTTCCATTAGCTGCCAGAAAATCATTTTGCCTTCCTTTTCCATGTTCTCTAAATATTTATGCTCTTCTTCATGGAAGTACTGATATATTTTTTGGTATTCCTCACCATCTACAGTTTCACAAAACCCTTCATCGACATTGGGTTAATTAGCTCATATATTCTGGCTCATTTTATTCTCCCCTTATCATCTATTCTACTTTGTCTCATGTCACTTACTGTTGTACTACATTAGACGTTTAGGCTTTCCAATTCTAAGGAACCAAAAATTTTGTTTCTTTACTTCCTTCTTTCCTTCTCCATAATTTATTTTACTGTACAATTGCTTATACTTCTTTCTCTGAAACTTTCACATTTTTATATAAATATAGGACAACTCTTTACTGAATCTAATGACCTGATGCTCCATCTCCTTTACATGGCTATGAATTAACTATAAGCTCTCAGCAAAACCAACAAATATATCTATCTCAGGAATATAGAGAATGTCAGACACAATCTTTCTAAATTACTTCTATGTCCCAAACATCTGTGTTCTCACCAGTGCTAAGCTGTCCCTCCCTCTTCCTACCCAAGACAACACCACCCCCTACTTTAATGGCTCCTTCTTGTCTTGTCTCCTTAAAGATATCATTTCCTAGATGACTCTTCCTCAAAATTCAGTATCTCCGTCTTTCCTGGTCTCCTTCTGTCACTCTCTGTCTGTATCTCAGTCTGTCTTTCTGTCCCCCTCTCTCTCACTTCCACTAACTCATTGTTTTTTCCACACCCTCTTAAACTTCTTTTAAAGATTGCAATTTTTAATTACTTTTTGGGAAAAAATAATCCTTGTCCTAATGTCTGTATCTTTCATCTGTATTAATGTTTTTATCCCCATAAGAGCTAGGCTTCTTGATCAAATATTATATTCATAAAGGGTGCCCATGCAATATCCAATCCTTCATCTTGGGAATGAACACTCTCTTCAATTCCCTACTCTTTCTTGAAACACAATCTCCGGTTCTTCAAGTCCCACGTTTTCCTAAGAATAAATAGTATGGCTCAGTATTATATTCCTTCAAATTCCTGTAATCAAAAATCTGGATTTAAGGGATGATTTTTTTACTGAATTGTCATTTAGATATTCCATCCTTTCTGGTATATTAGACAGAGGAAAATAACAGAAATCTCTAAATGTAATCCAGCTGTTTTGATTTTTGATGATGATTGAACTGCATTTATCTTCTTCCCCTGGAATTGTAAAAAACTTGTGACTAAACTTCATTCTTGCCCATCTATTCAGTTTTCAACTTTAGAGTCTCGTGATAACTAAAGACAGTCTCTAATATTCATTAATGAAGACTCTTGGGTCAGAACTTTCAAATCCAAAGTCTGAGACTGTATCTAACCAAAATGGACTCACCTGTCATGTGCAGTAGCTTGGACTTTAATCTGCATTCACCTATACTTATTCCACCATTTTTTACATATGTTCTGTGACCAAGCATATAATCAATCTGCATATGTTCAAGAATTAGATCACATATTTTTCTCTAATAAAACAATCAGAATTATTGCAGTTTGGGAACACAAATTTTGGGTTGGTAGACTATCTGGTCTACTACACATCTAGTAATAAACTCTCTGTGAAGTCATGTTAAGCTATTTTTTTGTGTTCTGTGTTTTCTTCTTTGAAATAATAACTTCTGTACATTGTCTATACACTGAAAATCTCAAGTGGGACATAATGCTAAGTTACACTTTCTAGCCAAGTCATGCTACCAGTTAAGGGATTCTGCTTTCCTCCTGGGAAAAAAAAATCAGTGGTTTAAAATGAATTATCGGTAATCACACCTATGGAGGCCATCACTTGCTGGTGCAAAAACCAGAAGTGTAAGGGATAAGCAGAGTTTGATAGATACTAAAAGTCCAAATTTGAAGTTTGAGTAAAACTTCTTAGATACTAAGTACAGAATATTGCAATAAATTTGGCTGTAAGGAAGAAGGAGAAATTGTAATAAGCATTTTTTGTTGTTTTTAATCTGTATAATATGGTAGAGACATAAATGCAATTAAATATTTAGTTGAACAAGGTAGAGAAACGTGAGAAAAGGAAGAAACTTCAGGTGAGGAGGAAATGATTGAATAAAAACCCTGAAGAAACAACACTGAGAGGTTGTCTGGGACCACTTAGTGGGCTTGGTTTAAATGGGAGAGGGTGGGGAGAAATATGGCCATATAGAATAGATGAAGAGAAAGGACAAGCAAATATTCAAGACAGTTTGCAGGTATGGAGCAGAATATTTATAAAGTGCTTGCCTAATTATGCCAAGGAAATCTCATTTGAAATTTTGATGACAGTGAGGGTACATGATCTTTCTAATCTAATATCCCTGCAGAATTATGTGGTCTTAAGGAGGGTGATGATCAAGATTTAGTACCAGAAGATGTGTCCTTTTCTCCCCAAGGAGGAGCAACCCCATCTAGAGATATTGGACAGGGAATATGAGGCAATTTTCCAAACAACTCGAAGAAAGAGGAATCAGAATAACCAAAAGAGAAACATACAGATTGTTGACTGAGGCCTGCTACAACCCGATATGGAACAGCTCCATGTGAGAAGGGAGGGTTCATGTTCAGAGGCAAGAATCCTTCTCTAGGTGATGTTGCCATGACACTGACATATTCCATGACTATGCCATCACTCCCAGCTGAAAGTTACATCCCTTTAACTCCCATCATTATGTTTGTCAATTACTTATTTATGCACATCCTCGTAATCCTTTGGAGATTCTTTTCCCTCTCAGTAGATAACTTAGGGCAGTATTGTTTAGGGTGTGACTGGAATACTATACAGGCAGATTATCCAAAATTAGCAAAACTCTAGCCAGGGGAGAGGTAACTTGGCTGGGGGAGTTCTCAATTTATGCTCCCCTGTTCTGTCACCACTCTGTTAACTCACAAGTGCAGATTGCTGAAGACACCAAGGCTTTGTCCCTTGGCAAGATGGGGAAACCCTGATAATCAATTTCAATATACTCTGCAATTATTGTTATTTGATTCCCTGTTTTAATTGTTGTCTAAATAGTTGGATATCAGCTTGGGAATAAGCTTGGGCAAAAACGCTGAGAATTTTGATGATCTTACCTCAACACACAGTCTCTTCCTGAGCTCTTTCATTCTCATTTTACCCTGAGAATGACATGTTCTTTACAGTTTATTTCAGGTTCTGTTGGTAAGACTGTCTCTTGTAGTTCTTTGAAGTAACAAGAAAAAAATACATATATATATAATAAAAACCTCTTTGGGGAAGCAAAAGGACAGTAGAAATCTTATGATTAACATTATGGTTTTTTTTTTGTCCTGCAGAATTTCAGAAATGCATGGGAAAATCAGGTTTATACTGACAATCTCTAGTTTCTGAGAAAGTCAGTCTCTTGCTGATGAAGTGGATGTATACATTTTCAGCTATTAACATGTTTCTCTGTCTGTTTTCCATGATGTTTCCAAAGGCATTGCAGTCCCTTTTCTCAGATGTTTCTTTCTTATGAGGCTGAATTGACACCTGTGCTTATATGGGTTGACCTTCTGGGTGTTGTACTCCCTTCCCTGTCCCCTACCCTGACCCCATAACTCACCTTATGAAGGGATTATTATAAACTGTCAGAGGAAGCATGCGCCCTAAAGCAGTGGAGAAAAAAAAGAAAACAGCCAAAAGGGGGAGATTCCCTAAGAACAAAAAGGGAAGGGTGGTTTGTTTTCATGATTAGAAATGGCCAGAACCTGCTCCATCAGTGTGCCCTGCTCTGAGGCAGGACCTTAAAGGAGAATGGCTGTCTGGTGCTTCAGGGAGGTCAGACCCCCTGGGCCAGGGCTGGTAGGCTGGAGTTAGATTCCTTTGCATGGCTTGGACGAGCAAAGCCAACTGCCTCAAAGGACTACCCCCTTTTGGTTCCTGTAGGCCTATCAGTGGTGACCCCTGGAGACTCATGATCCCAAGGTTTTGTCTGCAATGCCTGCTCTTTAAGGTCTGCAGGGACTCTGCATTGCCTGAAGTTAGGTGGGGGCAGGGAAAGAAAGAGATACTGAATAATTTACAAATTGAGTAATCTGCAAAGAATGGAGAGGTTAACATTATTTAAATTTAGAAAAAAAAGTAGCATTTCATATATTCACTGGAACACAGAATAAAATTTATGCCTAGTTAACCAAAACAGGAGAATTCTGATGAACCATCTTCTATTCAAATCTGATGTTTTTGTAGCACTGTGAGATTAAGCCTTTGGCTCAGGATCACTTAACTTTTGTGCTTATTCCCAGAGTTGAACTACTGCAGCTGCCAGAGGCCCACCCTGTGCTCCCTGGGATCCCTGATATGCTGAATGTCTTCAGAGGTGAGAGCCAGCCCTTGCAATCAGGACTCAATTCCTCCAGGATTGGGGTTCTGCAGATAAGCCCGCTCCTGTCTTTATTTTTTATACCTTTTTTGACATGAGAGTAGAGCATGATTTTCCTAAACTTTTATGTCCTCTCTGCCTGTACAGCTGTATTGCATTGACAAGTCTGACCTCTGTAACTTAAAGATTGATGAAAATGTAAAATATATATATTTTTAGCTACATATAAAGCATGGAGAATCGGAAAAGTGCTATCAGGTCATGTGGCAGTGGAACTATTGATCCACTTTCCCTGTATTGATCTTCTACTTTATACATTTCATGTAAATGGAGTTGTTAAAAATAAAATATTAAGCAAGACCTTATTTATGAGAGTTCATTTTGGCAGTTAATGATTCATGAATGAAGATGGCATCCAAACCACATGAAGAAAGATCTCACACAAAACAAAATATAGGAAATTTACATAGGGTAAATGCAGAAACTTAAAAATATTTGATTAGTTACTGTAAAATTCATTTTTTTCCTTCAGATATTTGGTGACTTTAGGCTTAGGCATAACACAAGTGGACATGGGGCTTCCCTACATTTGACTTATTCTTACATTGTTGCTCTCCCTTTTTTATAAATAAGATTATATACAATGTTTCTTTTTGTCTCTGTTTTCTTTCACTAAATACAATGTTTTCAAGGTTCATCTATGTTGTAAGCAATGGTGTTTTCCGTGCACATTTCAACCAGATTGGGATGGAAAAATAAAGTAGCATAAATTTCAGTTTAGTAAACCAAGCGAAAGCCACTTAGTCTTGTTCTCAGGCCTAACCTATTCTAGTAGATCAACTGTCTAACAGACTTTATCAATTCTCTAAACCCTAGTCATTCATAGCATCTCTGCTCAAACAATAGTTTCTTTAGGGTAGTCCTTCTTGACTCCACAGACCAAGTAGTTCCTCTTATTACACTGTCTGAGCATGCTATACTATCTTCTCAAAATATTCCACAAACTCTCCTCAAATTTGTAAATATTTGTTACTATTAAGCTGAAAATTCCAAGAGTGTAGGGAAGAATTTGTCCTATTTCCTATGGTCCCACTATCTGATACAGTGCTTAGAACAAAGTATATCTGGGATACATGATAAATGAATGAATGAATTAGTTGATACAAATAGTATTCTACCACTAAGAAAGTTTTTCAATATGTAGCTAAAATCAGCAGGACAAAAAATACTAAATGGCAGTATTAACAAAAGGCAAGAAGTAGACTTCTAGATTTATAAGCTAAGGAAATCTCAATATTTAGAGATGTGAAATATTTTAACAGAATTTTGTGCTATAGAATTGATTTTGGTATTTCCCCAGGGATTTGCAATTTTACTGCTCAAACATGATAGCCTATATAAACTGTCAGGGAATCAGAAAACAATACTTAGAATTTTGGAGATAGTCAGGATTTAAATTGGCATATATGTTATGGTATCCACTAAAAATGAGGTGATATAAACTTTCTGCAGTTTGGAAAAGAAAAACATCTCTACACAATTAATGGTCCAGATACCATAGAATGAAGAATTTCATGATAGAATGACATAATAATATCTTCTAAAAGCTAAAGATAAAGTGCAGGCCACGGTGGCTCAGCAGGTAAGAATGCTTGCCTGCAATGCCAGAGGACCTGGGTTCGATTCCCGGTGCCTGCCCATGTAAAAAAATAAATAAATAAAAATAAAGATAAAATACCTTGGAGTATATTCATCAGGAAAATAGTTACTGAAATATGAAAAATATGCTAGTCTTTAATACACTCAATCCCATGAAACTGACGGTTTTTTTCTCACTGAACATAATCATAGCAAATGAAAAACCTCTGCAGGGGGTTAGTTAGGGCATGAACTAATCAGTCAAGTCAAAGGCCCTTTAATTTAAATGAGTCAGAGGGTATATGTTCATTTCACATTTCTGTCTAAATCTAAGAAGTGGTTAAGGGGAACACTGACATCTTGAACAAATAACTGTTTTTTATCCCTGTGTGCAATAAATGACAATTTGTTTCCATGTACTATTCAGCAGGAATACTAGAAAAAATACCCTGGACAAGAGGATCTGACTTTAAGTAAATGAGCTAGTGATTTCCAACAGCACTTCTATTCTCTCACTATTGGCCTATGCTTAAGCTAATGGCATACTAAGCTGTAATGTAAATATGGATTTATAAATCTATGGATACACAGAAAATATTTATTACAGGTACAGAAAAAATTTAAAAACTAGTTCAACTGAAGAAGTACCCAAGCCATTGTGCCCAGTGAAAGAAAGGGAAGCCTCAAAAATGAGATCCTGAGAGAGCTCAGGAATTTGTAAACACTGCTTTTAACTATTGCCAAGGTGTCAAATGATTATTTATTAATGCATGTTTATATAAGGATCATGTGCCAAGGAAACTCTTGTCTTTTGATCTCTTAAGTGGATGATTGAGAAATTCTTCAAAATTAAATTTAAAAAATTACTTATGTGAAATGTTTCCTTACTCTTCCTCTCATACCACTTTAGGTTCCACAGTTAACTTTCTCCTCTTCCCACACATTTCATGCAGCACTTTATTAGCTAACAAGGAGAAAGTTTATCACCAGCTTCATTCTGAACAGATAACTCTCTCTGTGTTCTCTCAGACTGTATAATTTCACCCTCTGGAGTTTCAGCAGCACTCCTCCTTTCATTTAAGTTTCATGAGTTCTCTTTATTGATACTAAACTTTTTATTAAACAACAGTCAAAACACCTTAAGTTTCATAAACGTATTTTTGTCTATTTTTCAAAAAAAATTTGCAGAGAAATTTTTATTTTGCTCATTTTTAATTGCATTTACACCAAAATTAGCTACTTTATGAATATTTAGGATTTGCCTTCAATTTTGAGTGCTAAAGAGAGTTTTTATTAGATTTGGAAGATTTTCTCAGCCATTGCAGCAGAAGAATATAATTTTAATGATGCTTCTGGAGATACTATACTTATGTTTCTAATTTCATGACTTATAATTGAATTAATACTGCCTGGAGTCTACTTATAATTGGAAATGAAATTAAGGTGAGACTAATAAGAATCTTACAAATCATTAAACCAGAAATCTGGTACTTCCTTGCCTCTCATCCCCAAAGAGGTTATTTATTCAGTTACCTTATCATATTTTTTGCCAGAAGTTTGATTCTCTTAAACAGAAAAAAAACAATGCATGGAGAATAATCTATACAAAAATTAATCTTAAAGAACTAAGACCCATTCTGAACTTCGTTTTTCTCTTATGCTTTGAGGAGATTTTTTTCACTTTCTAAAAACGTTTTTATAATAAATATAACATATACACAAAGAAAGAAGAAAAAACTATTTTCAAAGTACATTTTAACAAGTAGTTGCAGAACAGAGTTCAGAGTTTGTGATAGGTTACCATTCCACTATGTCAAATTTTTCTTTCTAACTGCTCCAAAACACTGGAGGCTAAAAGATATATCAATACAGAGATTCACAGTCATGCTCACTTCTTAAACCCTATTTTCTCTGTTATAACTCCTCTTATTTTGATCCTTCTCCTAATCTATAAAGATTTGGGAGCAATTCCCGTTTTTGTGTTGATAAAGCCCACCACTGATTCTTATTGGCCCAGCTTGGACTGCGTGGATCACGTGAACAGTAGAATGAGGAGAAAGGAGGGTTTGGGACGCCCCCCAAGTGAAAACTAGGATGCTGACATCAAGGGAACCCATAATTAGTGCTGGGCAGTCAGGACATTAGGTGCTCATTACGAAGGAGCAGGAAAAACTTTCTAGGGCGGGGGGAGCCTGCAGCTAGGGCAGTGATGGGGAGGGTGCTGGGAAGGTGAGGGGAGGATGGGTATGGGATGGGTAAAGGATGGGATCCCTCCTCCTCCCCTGACCATGTTGCGGTGCTCTGGTGCTGGTTCATCCATTTGCCCATCGGGGTAATTATAATGGTATCTGTCTCTCCCTGGTGATGATGAGAGTCAATGAGAGCATGATGTAAAACACACTGAAGGTGCTCAATAAATGCAGACTCCCACTCCTGGGAGACACAAGGACATCTCTCCCGAAGACCTCCCTGGAGCTTGTGGGGGAAGGGAGTAGTGAAAGTGTATTTAAAGCTCGAGGTCTATTTTAGCACACCTGGGGTGTACTGAGCACCCATCCTGGGCTGGGTACCACAAATTCGCCCTCACAGGTAGTAGTGGAGGAAACAGCAACCTAGGATTCGGACAGGAGTGTTTCAAAAGGGTGGGGGGTGACCTCTGTAGGCAACACAGCCAGAAAGGGGCAGAAGACTTGGCCTGTGAACTTGTCCCTAGGGCACCCTCTCTTCTTTGTCAACCCAGGGATCTTTGGGCTTCTGTTGCAGGAGTAGAAGGAATTTGGGCCTTTGTCCCCCGGGGAGGGTAGATAACCTGTGAAGTCCTCAAAGTGAAAGTGTGGATAATGACAGTTGTCACAGAATTCACTGAGCCAGGCATTAGCATGCTTGATTGCTGTACTACTTGCTGCATCCTTACTTCCTACCTTCTGCAGGCATCACATGTGACTGCAGACTCATGATTGAGAGGGGACTGAGGGACCTGATCATCACACTCGAACATCCCCCTCCCCACCTCCTGTCTGCTCTGGGGCTGGACCTCAAGTCCCAGATCTCAGCCCCTCTGGCCTCAGTTCTGCCCCCAGCCACGTCCTCAGTTGGGTCAGGTCTGAGGTGCTGTCCCTGGCAGGGTTAATGATTTCTCAGGGAGGCAAGGATTGTGCCAAAGTCTGCCAGCTACCCTCCGCTGCCTGCCAGTGCCCACCCACTGCCTCGTGGTCCAATTTGAGGCACAGGTAGGGACCCCACAGCTCAGCTGGGGCAGGGACACGGAGGGGTCTCCTAGTCAGGGAGAGGTAGGGTGGGGCCAGTGGGGGCCTATGAGAACTTTCGGTATCTTTCAACATCTGCTGGCAGAGTTTGAGCAGATATTTTGAAGAGGTGTTTTTGCACTTGGAGTCAGGCTGAAAATAAGAGGCCACTGGTACAGAGAGCATATAGTGTTTGCTGAATCAAAAGAATTTGGCATGAACATCTTATTTGGAAGATTGCTAAATGTGTTAAAATCAGTCCAATGTAGTCATTTTTCTTAAGTGTAATAGTGTCTTCCACAATTGAAAAATGACTTGGAGATGCTCCTCTGCTGGGGTCTCAGGCCTCCCCACTGTAACTTGACCACATATATTCCCAATTTATGAAGAACACCGCATTTCCTTTTCAACCTATCTGCTTCCAAGAAAAACATCTTGCGATGATACCTATTACTGCTGATAACACACATTTAGAAATTTGTTGGCCACAACACACATAGAAATATTTTACTGTGAGAAAAACTGAAATCAACTCGTCTCCAATTAGAGTTTAGGGACTACACCCAGATATGACTTGCAGTTCTTGAATATCCAATATTTATTCTAAATAAATACTAAAACAGTAGAGATCATCCCCAGAGAACCTCTTTTGTTGCTTAGATGTGGCCTCTTCTAAGCCATATCTTCAGGTGAGCCCACAGCTTCTCCCCTATGCAGGACATAACCCCAGGGGTGTAAACGTCCCTGGAAACATGGCACATGACTCCTGGGGATGAGCCTGGTCCTGGCATTGTGGGATTGAGAAAGATTTCTTGACTAAAAGAAGGAAGAGAAATGAGATAAAATAAAATTTTAGTGGCTGAGAGATTTCAAACAGAGTTGAGAGGTTATCATGGAGCTTATTCTCACATAGTAAATAGACATTCTGTTTCAGTTTTTAGTGGATTAGAGTAGCTAGAGGGAAATACCTGAAACTGTTGAGCAGTAATCCACCATCCTTGATTCTTGAAGATGACTGAATAACTGTAGAGCTTTTAAGGTGTGACCATGTGATTGTGAAAACTTGTGATTGACTCTTCCTTTTTCCAGTGTGTGGACAGACAAGTAAGAAAAAAAGACAAAAAATAAAAATAATAGGAGGAAATGGGGATATGGGATGTTTTATGTCCTCTTTCTCACTTTTATTTTTGTTCTTATTTTTATTGTTTTTTTTCAGTAATGAAAATGTTCAAAAATCTATTGTGATGATGAATGCACAGCTATATGTTAATACTGTGAAACACTGATTGCACTCTTTGGGTGATTATATAATATGTGAATATATTTCAATGAAATTGCATTAAAAAGGCAAATTCCTCCTGAAAAAAACAGAAGAGAACTGCCATTGGTCAATAAACTGTAAAGGGAAGAGGTAGATTGTGATAGAGAATTTTCTATGCCATGGGAGATTTAAATCACATTTGATTTAATTAATAGCAGTACAATTTGTTAATTCTTTGTGTGAAAATGCTGAATTATTTAGGTTTACTGTGTAATGCATGTGTGTTTAATAAATAAATATGCTATGCTCTTGATATGTGTGCTATATTATTTAAAAGTTAAAGAAACATTTCTATTGACAAAAATATGCTTCATTTAGCAGCAGAGCTGTTACTTTCCTCCTCTGTTTATGTGACACCTGGTAAGTAATTATTCCTTTCAGAAAACAAAGGAATTTTACCACTGTTTTCAATATTAATAAGTTTTTATGTAAAACAACTATCCAATTGGGAACTCTCTCATTTTTGTTGGGCTTCAGCCATTCCGTGGCTTTCCTCCATTCGTGACTGTCACCAGGCTCAGCTGCCTTGGCATTTACATGCCTACTTTATCCACTTGAAACTCTCTCTCAAACCCCTGCACCCCATTAATGTCATCTATGTAGCTGAATCCTACAAATTGTGAAAATATCTTTCCTGTGCCGGTTTGAAGCTATCATATACCCTAGAAAAGCTGTGTCCTTTAATTCTCATTCAGTATTGCTGGGTGGGATCTTTCTGATTGTCTCCATAGAGATGTGACCCACCCAATTATGGATGGTAGCTTTTGATTAAGTGGTTTCCATGGAGATGCATCTCCACCCATTCAAGGTGGGGTTGCTTACTGAGTCCTTTAAGGGGGAACCATTTTGAAAAAAGCTTCAGAAACAACAGTGCCCACACAGCCAGAGACCATTGAAGATATCTAAAGAAAATGCCCCCATGGAAGCCATTGAAGAATTCTGGAGTGAATGCTAACAGTCTTCACCATGTGCCTTTCCAGCTGAGAGAGAACCCTGAACGTCATCAGCTGTCTGAACCAAGGTATCTCTCTCTGGTTGTCTTAGTTTGGACATTTTTATAGACTTGAATTAATTTGATCATTTTCATGGCCCTAGATCTGTAGACTTGCAAGTTAATAAATTCCCTTTAAAAAATGCTTCATTTACAAATAATGTTAAATGTTACCCTATGTGGTTTATGGTTAAATTAGTTTTTTATATAGCTTCCATAAAACATCAGTCTAGGAAATATGACTTATTACAGATGCAAATGTGAACATTTTTTTACCATTTTTTCATCCTTTTTAAATACCCATGTTAATGTGCCCTTAAAACTAAATGTAAGCATGAAGTAAATTTGCCTGACATATTTGTTAAATTCTGTCTATAATACTTACACATTTCATTTATGTTTATATCTATCATGTTATAAATATATTTATAAGTACGTTCATTTGTCTAGGAAAAATGTCATATTTAAATAAATGTGAAATAAAATTAAAAACTGACTTGATGTTGCTACAAATGCCAACTCAGACATATCAATCAGAAATGTCTTTCTTATTTTGTTCCTCTGTTTCCAGAGAAGAGAAAGACAATTACAAGAACCTCTAGGAAATATAAAACTTTTGTCACCCAGTACTTAGAAATTGTAATTCTTTAGATGCAGTGTTTTCCCATCTGGAATCTGATAGGTCAAAACACTTAACATTACTGGAGAATTTGAGAAACATGAGGTTTACAAGAGCAAAAAAAAAACTGCTAAAATAAGTCAAAGAAGACCTAAATAAATGAAAGGACATTCTTTGCTCATGAATTGAAAAACCAAATATTGTCAAGATGCCCATCATATCCAAAGAGATTTATTGATTCAACATGATCCTAATAAAAATCCCAACAAGTTTGGCAGTATCGTGACCATATGTCAAGTGAAGTTTTTCAGAACTAGTGCAAATGCTGAGGTTTCAAAGAACCTCATATGGCAGGGTTCTCAACCTGTTTGTATATTACAGATGCCTGGAGCTTTTAAAAATGTCAAAGCCCAGGCCACATCCCAACCAATTAATGAACAACCCCCAGGGATGGAATGCAAGCACCAGTATTTTTTTCTCATGTAAGTACTCTGGTTTATTAGAGTAGTGGATGAGAACTATTACATTTTCATTACAAATATATTGTGAGTTCACTCATGTTGTATTTCATCCATCCATCAACTGAAGGCTTTGCTAGATAGATGAAATTCAAATAGATTCTCTTTGTTGTCAATGAGCTTAGGCAACTGAAGTAGTAATGATGACAAAAGCTCTTCCATATTAATTACATAGAGCATTTACAGTATGTGAGTTTTCTAAAATTTTAAAGGTTAATCCTATGGCTTAAATATTTTCTATACTCAAAACATTCAAAATGTGAGATTTCCATGTCATCTAAGGTAATAACTTTCACTAAAGTCTTACCCACATATATGACATCCAATGGTTTTACTTCTATTTGAGCTTTCTCACGTTGTCTAAGGTGACAAAATAAATTGTGTTTTTCCCATTATGGATGATGCTGTAATGGTTTTTCTTTAAAGTGAAATCATTCATATTGTCCAGGATTAGAAAAATGTAGGAAGATTTACCCACATTCATGACTCTCATGGCGTTTCTTACAAGTGTAAGGTCTCTTATGTTCTCTAAAACCAAAACAATGAGCAAAGCATGAATTCTCTCATGTTGTTTAAGGTAAAAACATGTACTGAAGGCCTTCCCACATAGATGACATTCATATGGTTTCTCTCCAGTGTCTTTTCTTTTATGATGCCTAAGGGCAGAACACTGTGTGAAGCTTTCCCACCTAGATGACAGTGATATGGCTTCTCTCCCATGTAATTCTCTCATGTTCTTTAAAGTTAAAACATTTACTGAAGGCTTTCCCACATCAATTACTGTTCTAGTTTGCTAGCTGCTGGGACGCAACACACAAGAGATGGATTGACTTTTAATAAAAGGGGATTTATTTTGTTAATTCTTCAGAGGAAAGGCAGCTAACTTTCCACTGAGGTTTTTTCTTATGTGGAAAGGCACAGGATGGTCTCTGCTGGCCTTCTCTCCAGGCCCCTGGTTTCCAACAACTTTCCCTGGGGTAACTTCTTTCTGCATCTCCAAAGGCCTGGGCTGAGCTGTGAGTGCTGAGATGAGCAATGCTGAACTGCTTGCGCTGTGCTATGTTAAACTCTCTCATTTAAGCACAAGAAAATTAAGTCAAACGTCACTCATAGCAGCAGGCATGGCTCCTAGCCGACTGCAGATGTAAATCAGCAACAGATGAGGTTCACATACTATTGGCTCATGTCCACAGCAACAAAACTAGGTGCCTCCACTTGGCCAAGATGATAACTGAATCTAACTATCACAATTACATTTGTAGGGGTCATTTCTAGTATGAATCATTTCATGTCATCTAAGACCAGAACAATGAGTGAGGCCTTTTCCACAAAGATGATACTGATTTGATTTCCCTCCAGTATGAATTCTCTCATGCCAACTAAAAGCAGAACAATGAGTAAAGGCTTTACCACATAGATGACATTCATATGGTTTCTCTCCAGTGTGTATTCTCTCATGTTTTCTAAGATGATAAGGTGCACTGAAGCTTTGTCCACATAGATGACACTGATATAGTTTGTCTCCAATGGAAATTCTCTCATGTTGTCTAAAGGCAGAACAAGTAGTGTAGGCTTTCCCACACTGATGACATTCATAGGGTTTTTCTCCAGTGTGAATTCTCTTATGGTGTTTAAGGTGAAGAGATCTACTGAAGGCCTTTCCACATCAATGATATTTGTATGGTTTCTCTCCATTGTGAATTTCTCATGTCATTTAAAGGTAGAACAATGAGTGTAGGTTTTCCATCCAAATGGATGAAATTCATATGATTTATTCTGAGTATCAATTCCATTATATTCTTTAAGATCAAAATTTTGAATAAAGGTTTCACCACTTAGATATTTATATGACTTACATCTAGAATGAACTTGCTTATGTTGAATAAAAGATGACTGGTCACTGAGGACTTTCTCAAATGGTTTGCTGAAATAGTATTTCTTTATCTGATGACTTAACACATGTTGAGTAACTGTGGATCTGTGAGTGAAATATTCTCACAGATTATTGCACTTAAAGGGTATCTTATGAATGACATGAGATCTCAATGACATGGTGGTTGGTGTGTCTTTCCTATAGACACTTTGTATGGATATCATCTCTTGTTTTTGAAGGCCACTTTCACTGCCTGAATACAGCTTTTGTAGATGTCCTAATCCTTCTCTCCACAGTTCCTCGCTTTTCTCTAATTGGGAAAGTATATCAGATTTGAAGACCGGATATCCCACTGAGACCAGATGACTGATATTCTCCAGCATCACATCTCTGAACAGCTTTCTCTGGGTCATATCCAAAAGATCACACTCTTCCTGGTGGAAGTCTATAGCTACATCTTTGAAGACTACTTATTCCTAAAGTCCCAGGAGTCTTTCCCTGAACACCAAAAAGATCTGTGTCACCCAATGTTACCAGTGTGTCACCCATCCCTGCAGTAGTTGCAATGTCAATAATTCAGGTGAAAGCTGTCTTCCTCTGAGTTTTCACAGAAAAGCAGTAAGTAAGTAAAGTATGTTGATGCTGAATGGCCTGAGTGTGGCTTCTCCGTGTCCCAGCAGGCCAAGCATCAGTAATTTTTGAAGATACCAAGTGATTCTAGCATTCAGACATATTTTGGATGCACTGTTATCTGGCATTTTGGACCTGCCATTTCCTAGCTTGAGTTGGCATATCTAGTGACAAAAGATAAAAACAGGTTCTGTCTTTCAATATAGTTTTGAAATGATAGCCATGAAATTAATAACACTTAATGAACAAACAGGAAATATGAAAGAAGAGAAAAATAATTTTAAAAACCACAAAAGATTAAAGAAAATACTTAATGAAGGGTCATTTAACACACAGTTACAACGCATTGTAGCAATCAATAGTTGACTCACAGTGACTGGGGAAATCCAGAGGAAGAAATGCTATCCCAGCCTTGGGCACCAGGGGAGATCAGTGCTTGAGCTGAGTAATATATTTACTCCTGAGTATAAGAGCCTTCTTGGAAGAAGCTCATAAGCCCATGGAAGAGACAGAAAGAATGTGGAGTGCAATGGAGAAATTATAGACAACTGGGAAAAATAGTATCACAGGTGTGTGAGTATGAAATGTGAAACTGAAGAAAATTTAGGAGAATCAGCTGGCTCATAAAGGACTTTCTCTGATACACTGTGTGGTTTGGGTTTTATTCCTAAAAAGTAGAGAAAAATCACACTAACCTAGTGAATAGCTTAAGCTTTGTATTTCAGATATATTAATCTAGAGGACATATTAGAAAGAGCTTATTCTGTGGGCAAAAAGATCTTTTAGGCTTCTGTGGTAGAAATGCAAGTAAGGAGTTAAAAGTGAAAGATGGAAAAAACAGATTAATGATAAATGTATGAAGTAGAAAGAACATAATTTAGAAATTGTGTTCAGGTAGGAAAAATGAAGAAATTGCTTAGTGTCCATATAACATGTAATTTGAATCATGGGGGAGATGACAGCAATTTTCAGGTTCTGAGGTATGGAATAAATGACATTACATGGGACACTTTGAATCTGAAGCGATCATGTAACACATGAGCTGAGATTGCTAACAATCAACTGAAAGAAAGAAAAATCAGAGGATGATTCATTAACGTTTATGTATTTAGAACACTGATGATGAAATTGTGAATTGGTAGATTGTATAAAGTCAGAAGAACAAGTCATCAAAGATAAGATCCTGGGAAAGCCATGATATAAAAGACAAAATAAGGAATATGAGACAATGCAGGAGACTAAGATAAATCAAGAAACATCTTAAAGAAAATTGTATGTGGAAAAACAAATCAAAGTAGTTTTAGTAATAGCACGAACTGAGTCCTTGCCAGGACTCAGAAATTTATATTAATTATCTTCATAACTAATTACAACTGAGAATATGGGGTCTGAAGTGGGAAAGATGGCCCAGGATATCATCTCATCTTTCCTCTGATATAGTCCTAGTGAGAAAGGATTCAGGATTATGTGAAATAGCATGCTATTATTAAATACTGGAAACTGTACTCAGTTTCAACACAATCAGAAAACTTTATTTATATTCCCAGCTCAACTCCTGATATGTTGATTTTGGTCAGATTTCCTCAGGTTTCCTTGATTGTTTATACAATTTGGATGAAATTTTCTTTAGCGTTTCATGAATATAATTTTAAGAGAATTAATTTCCAATTTTTGATCTTTATCTGGAGTTCCTGTAACAAAGGTGGTGACCAGACATAAAACATATTGGTCTTCTAGACTGTGCACTTCAAACATTTGGGGGTTCTGAAATCTACAAACTTTTTCTTATTGTAAAAGATGAGCCTAAACAGTTTTATCACTTGAGAAAATCAGAAAGAATATATCTTTGTGAAAAAGATAGGCAGAAATCTTGAAAAAAACTGGAAAAGGAGGGAAATATACTTAGTACTTGGAAAGGAGACCAGTGACAACTGCATCTTTCAATCCAGTCTGGGGCAAAGATCATTACCTTACTCATATCTCTCCCCTCACCTGTAATCCATTTTCAAAGGTATTTGGGAAATACAAGTACACTGACTGCATTACTATTATACCCATCAAAAGAAATATCCCACTAACAAAAAGGGAGCAGTCTGCAAGAATCACAAAAGGATGATCAAATCAGATTTGCATGATTATCTAGCTTTGTGATTGGAAAATGACATTTTATAGAAATCTGGAGGGAAATTTCTTATTCCAAGTAAAGCAGTGCCTCAGAAAATGTTCACATTAATTTGATATAATTTCTCAATGAATCTATAGTAACTCTGTTCTTTATACACGAAGTAAGAATACATTATAGAGGCTCATTTTTCTCTTAATGTCCTATTCTATCCCTAAATATGTATTTGTAATTCTGTAAATAATAAAAAATACTAATTTGTTTGTATTTTTCTTGCATATTTTCACAACTCTCTGGTATGCTTATCCTCTTATAATCAAGTTCTTCTGCTAGATATTTTATGTTCTTTTTCTTATATGTTCATAGAGATTTTAAGACCTTTAAAATATCAAAGCTATTTTAAGGGTCTTATAAATGTCTGTCTGTCTGTCTGTCTGTCTCTCTCTCTCTCTCTCTCTCTCTCTCTCTCTCTCTCTCTCTCTCTCTCTCTCTCTCTTTGCCCAGTGCAGTGTTCTCAAAAGAAGTGATTTTTCCTTCCGAAGGCCATTTCTTCATATCTTGAGAAAATTTTGGTTGTCAAAACTCAGGTTTATTATTGACATCTGAAGAGTAGATGCCAGGGGATGCTAGCAGGCATCCTACAATTCACAGGACAGTCCTATCCCACCCTCACTCCCACACCCATTTATTGTTTGTGCAAGAAATATCCAGCCCTAAATGTTAATAGTTCAGCTGTTGAGAAAAAGTGAACTAGAAAATATTAAGATCAATAATAATCCATCTTGTCATGTGCTTCAGGACTTTATTTTGTCTTACTGCTACATAATAATGTATCATATAAATATATACCACATTTTGTTATTCCACTCATTTGTTGGTGGGCATTTGGATTGTTACCATTTTGGGTGATTTTGAATAATGCTACTATGAACTTCGGTGTGAAAATACATCTGTGTCAGTTGTTTCAGCTCTTCTGGGTATATACCAAGTAGTTCTATTGCTGTGTCATAGGGTAATTTGATATTTAGTTTCCTAAGGACTTGCCAAGCTGTTTTCCATAGTGGCTGTGCCATTATACATTTCCTGGTGTAAGTGTCCTAGTAACTCTAGTCCTCTCCAATATTTGTAGTTTCCTATTTGTTTAACAGCAGCCATTCTTATAGGTCTGAGGTGGTATCTAATTGTGGTCTTGATCTGCATTTCCCTTATAGCTAATGAAAATGAACATCTTTTCACGTGCTTTTGAGCCATCTGTATTTGCTCTTTAGAAAATTGCCTATTCATATCTTTAGTACATTTTATAATTGAGTTGTTTGTTCTTTTGTCGTTGCATTCTATAATTTTTTTTATGTATACAGGAAATCAAACCTTTGTCTGATGTGCGATTTCTAAATATTTTCTCCCATTGAGTTGGCTGCCTACTCACCTTTTGCAAAGTATTTTGAAATACAGAAGCATTTGACTTTGGGGAGTTCCCATTTATCTATTTTTTCTTTTGTTGCTTGGGCTTTGGTATAAAGATTAGGAAGCTACCTCCTATTACTAGTACTTGAAGATGTTTCCCTATATTTTCTTCGAGAAGCTCTATGGTGCTAGTTCTTATATTTAGTTGTTTGATCCACTTTGACTTAATTTTTGTATAGGTATAAGGTAAGGGTCGTCTTTCATTCTTTTGGCTTATGATATTCAGAACTCCTGTTCTCATTTATTGGAATGGCTAGTTTGTCCCAGTTCAGTGGATTTGGGGGCCTTGTCAAAATCAGTTGAAAATAGATTTAGTGTTCTATTTCTGTGCTCTCAATTTGATTCTATTGGTCAATGTTTCTATCTTTGTGACAGTACCATGCTATTTGGACCACTTTGGCTTTATAATAAGTTTTAAAGTCAGGAAGTTTTAATCCTCCCACTTCATTCTTCTTTCCTAGGATATTTTTTAGCTATTTGGGTTTTTTTCCCCTTCCAGATGAATTTGGTAACTAGCTTTTCCAAGTCTTCAAAGTAGGATGTTAGAATTTTGATTGGTAGTGCATGGACTCTACATCAATTTGCATAGAGTTGACATCTTAACTATTTTTAACCTTCCTATCCATGAACAGGAAATGTCTTTTCATCTATTTAGATCTTTGATTTCTTTTAGCAATGTTCTGTAGTTTTCTGTGTACAACTCCTTTACATCCTTAGTTAATTAATTACTAAGCCCTTGATTCATGTAGTGGTTATTTTGAATGGAATTTTTTTCCTAAACTGACTCCTCATTTAGGTCAATGCTTGTGTATAGAAACATTACTAATTTTTGCACATTAATTTTAAATCCTGCCACCTTGCTGAATTTTTTCATTAGCTAAAGTAACTTTGTTGGAGATCTCTCATGATTTCCCATGTATAGTGTCATGTCATTTGCAAATAATGAAAAATTTACTTCCTCTTTTTCAAATTAGATGCCTTTCATTTCCTTGTCCTGTTTGATTGCTCTAGCTAGGACTTCTAGTATAATGTTGAATAGTAGTGGTGACAGAGGGTATCATTTCCTTATTCCTTATCTTAGGAGGAAGGTTTCAAGTCTATTTCCATTGAGCACAATGCTGGCTATTGGTTTTACATATATGCCATTTATCGTACTGAGGAAATTACCTTTGATTCCTATATTTTGAAGTTTTTTTTTTTAATCAGAAAAGGATGTGGAATTTTGTTGAATGCTTTTTCAGCATCAATCAAGGCAATCTTGTGATTTTCCCTTTTTTGTGTGTTAATGTGCTATCTTACATTAATTTGTTTTCTTGTGTTAAACTATCCTTGCATTCCTGGTATAAAAATTACTTGGTCATGATGTATAACTCTTAATGAGTTGTTGGATTCAATTTTCTGGTATTTTGCTGAGAATTTTTGCAACTATGTGCATTAAGAATATTGATCTTTAGTTTTCATTTCTTACAGCATCTTTACCTCATTTTGGTATTAAAATGATATTAGTTTCATCAAATGAGTTAGGTATTGCTCCTTTTCCCTCAATTTTTTTGGAAAATCCTGAGTAGGTTTGGTGTTAGCTCTTTTTGGAATGTTTGATAAAATTGCCCTTTGAAGCCATCTGGCTCTGGGCTTTTTCTGTAGGAAACTTTTTGATGACTGATTGAATCTCTTTGCTTGTGATTGGTTTGTTGAGATCTTCTATTCCTTCTTGCGTCAGTGTAGCTGTTTGTGTTTCCAGGAATTTGTCCATTTCATCTAAGGTGTCTAGTTTGTTGGCAAACAGTTTTTCATAGTATCACATCTCATTATATCTTTCATTTCCTCAGAGTATGTTGTAATGTGCACGTTCCAATTTATGATTTTCTTTATTTACATCCTCTCTCTTTTTTTCTTCATCAATCTTGATATTGGTCAGTCAATTGTATTGATTTTCTCAAAGAACAAACTTTTGGTTTTATTAATTTTTTGTATTGTTCTTTTTTCCTCCCATTCATTTAACTCTGCTTTAATTTTTAACATTTCTCTTTTATTTGCTTTGGGTTTAGTTTGCTGTTCTATCTCAAGTTCCTCCAGGTGAACAGTTAAGACTTTGGGTTTTGCTCTTTTTCTCTTTTGATATAGACATTTAGGGCAATAAATTTTCCTCTCAACACAGCCTTTGCCATATCCCATATGTTCAGATATGTTGCATTCTCATTTTCATTTTTCTCCAGATAGCTACTGATTTCTCTATCAATTTCTTCTTTGTACCCACTGCTTGTTTAAGAGTGTGTTATTTAATCTCCATGTATTTGTGAAATTTCTCATTATTTGTTGGTTAGTAATATGCAGCTTCATTATATTGTGATCATAGAAAATTCTTTGAATTATATCAAAGTTTTTAAATTTATAAAGATCTGCTTTTCAGTCCGGCATACCATCTTTCCTGGAGAATGCTCCATGAGCACAAGGGAAGAATGTACATCCTTGTATTTGGGGGTGTAATTACCTATATATGTCTATAAGATCTAATTCAGTTATGAAGTTGTTTAACTTCTCCATTTCCTTGTTGATCTTCTGTCTGGTTGTTTTATCTATATAGGAAATTGCTATATTGAATTCTTCTGCAATTATTGTTGAAACATCTATCAATCCTTTTAGTTTTGCCAATGTCTGTCTCATGTACTTTGGAGCTCCTTAATTGGGAGCGTAAACATTTTTATTGTTA
>PVIY010015982.1:33742-52785 GCA_004026745.1 Myrmecophaga tridactyla
CCTGTTATTAATATATTGTCCTTCTTTGTCTCTTATGATGTCTTTACATTTAAAGTATATTTTTTCTGATATTATTATAGCTACTCCTTTCTTTTGGTTAATACTTGCTTGGAACATCTTTTTCCATTCTTTCACTTTCAATCTATTTGTAATTTTGCATTTAATATGAACATCTCATAAGCAGCATATGGCTGGATTTTATATTTTGATCCATTCTTCAGTCTGTATCTTTTAATTGCTAAGTTTAGTACATTAACATTCAAATTTAGTACTGAAGAGGCATTTCTTGAATCCACCATCTTATCTTTTTAATTTTATTTGTCAGATCTATACGTTCTTTTCTCTCTTTTGTCTTTTATCCTTTGAGTTAGCCATTACTTGTAATCTTCTATTCTGTGGCCTCCTCCAGACCTCCCTTTCCTGTCTCTTTTTATCAGCAGGCAGAATTTCCTTTAGTATTTCTTGTAGGGGCAGTTTCATGTTGACAATTCTTTTAGGATTTCTTTGTCTCTCTCAGTTTTGAAGTTCAGTTTGGCAGGGTGTAGAATTCTTGACTGGATGTCTTTCTCTTTCAAGATCTTAAATATATCATTACACTACATTCTTACCTCCATAGTGCCAGTTGAGTAGTCCAAACTCAATCTTATGTGGTTACACTTGTATGTAGTTGAGAGTTTTCTCTTGCTGCTTTCAGGATTTTCTGCTTCTTGTCAACATCTGGCAGACTGATTAATATGTGTCTTGGGGAAAGCCTACTTGGATTTTTTGTATTTGCAGTTAATTGAGCTTCTTTGACTTGCACATTTATGTCTTTTCTAAAATTTAGGAAGTTTCCCCTCATTACATCTTCAACTAATGGCTTCCTAGCCATTTACTCTTCCCTTCTTCTGGGACACAAATGATTCTTACATTTATGTGCTTCATTTCGCTGAGATCCAATTCATTTTCTTCTCTTTTTTTGCCATTTGCTGTTTTGAGTGTTCAAAATGAGTTGTCCTGCCTGTAATTCTCTTATTCTTTCTTCTGCCTCCTCAAATCTGTTGTTGTGTGTCTCTAGCATGCCTTTTATTTGTTCTACAGCAACGTTGATGTCTGTGATATCTGCTATTTTTTTATTTATTCCTTCAAATTCTGCTTTATGCTTTTCTAAGTTTTCTTGGTCTCCTTTATGTCATTAGCCATCCCACTTATCTTATTTAATAGAGTTCTATGAACATCTTTGATTAGTTGTTCCAATGTCTGTTTCTCCTCTCGTGTTTTAATTTGGATGTTAGGCTGGGCTACATCTGTCCACTTCATGAAATGTTTAGTGACCTTCAGCTGCATATAAATATCTTGGCTAGTTTATTTTGGAAGTTGATTCCCTTCAGCAGTCTAAAGCCTTGTATTTGTGGGATGTGTGCGAGGCAGGATGCAGGGTGCTGGGCAGGGCACAACAGTGTGGTGATGAATTGCAGCACAGGTATTGGTGAAGGTTGGGGATGCTACACTGGTGCCTATGAGTGTGGGTGCTCAGTGGTTGGAAGGATTTGGTTATGCTGGTGCACGGATCTCAGAGTTGGGTCCATGGTGTGCACTGGTCTAGGGTGCGAGGCCCTTTGTGTGTATGGGCAGAGCTTAGGGCAGTGGGTTGCTGTTGTGCCTGCATAGGCCTAGGGCAGATGTGGCCTGGCTGTGCAGGTCAATGCTTGCCCAGAGTTTAGGGGCATGACTGGTACCTCTGTGCACTTGCAGATCTTAGAGGACCAAATACTGATGTACAGGTGCACAGAAATCACAGGAGTTGGTGAGTGGTTGCACTACTGCATGGGCTGGGGGCGTGTATATACTGAGTATGGAGGCTGTTGACTGCCTGCAGGGGACAGGGGCTGTGAAGTAGGGCTCAAGAGGGTAGGGGTGAGACAGCACATTTGCTGGAGAGGTGTGTTGGCCTGGGACAAACATGCACACACTTGGGTTGGGGTGTGGGTTGGGTACATGCACGAAGGTTTAGTGGGGTGGGGGCTCTTGGAGTGTGGGCATGGTGGGCAGGTGATGGGGTTCAGGTACATGGGGTGTGGGGTGAATTGTGGGTTACAGGGCTGTACCAGTGAAGGTAGCACATTCAGAGAACGCAGTTTGGCTTGCTTCCTAGTCCCTGTTTCCTTTTCTGTGCACTCATGAGGGCTCCAGGATTCTGCAACAGGCTGTTTGCATCAGCTGGAACTTCTCCAGCTCTCTGCTTCTCAGTTCTTCAACTTTTGCAACCAGGGACACCCTATGTGGTGCAGAAGACACTCCCAGGTCACTTACACCCTGGAATCACCATCTCATTTGCCCTCTCCTCCCTTCTCTAGCTGTTCCATGGAGCAGGGTTGAACTTGATATATCCTATTCTGCCATGATCCTGGAACTACTTTTTAAAAACTTTTTTTATGTTGTTCCAAATTCAGGATGCAATGAGCCCTGTCAAATTGGTGAGGGATGTAACTAAAAGTTTAAAGCCCCAAACTATACAGTGTGCTGCTTGGTGAGTAACAGGCTATGAGAACTTAGTGAATCAATGGAAATTGAGGGGGAAATACAAACACTTGTGCCCAGAACCAGTGGGGAACGGTTATAGTCAGGTCCTCTCTTCTAATTGGGCTTTAAATTATTCACTTGCTTTCCTTGGATAAGACATTCTGACCAGGGTCACTATTAGCTATGTTAGATTAGAATAGAGAATCTAATTTCCCTCTTTTCTTTACCCTTCAAATTATTGTCTTTAAAGAAATTTTTAAAGCATCTGAAGTTGGAGTTATTTCCTGAGAATTGGGCTGCGTTGTTGGGTATTTATCATCTAGCTTAGGTACTGGTCCTTGTACTCAGGTGTAGTGAGTTCAATTTTAATTTTTTTTGCCATCTGGACTGCTATTTCAGTTGTCAATAGAACTTGATAAAGTCTTTCCTAGGCTTTTTGGAGTCTGGACTCTTCATGATTTAATGAAGACCACTGGTAGGTTGATGGTGATGGACAGCATATATACGAGGTGGGTTCTGGGCGAGCAAACTATGATGCCTGAGGGATGACAGAATAAAAGACAAGGCCAGTATATAATCCTTAAGGAAGAGGCCTTGTGAATCTAAGGAAAGGAGATTTTTAGTTCTTCCAAGAAAAGGTAAGCCAAAAAAGCCTCTTGTAGGGGAGGTTTCTAACTGTTATCTAGGAGCAGTTCTAATTCTTAGCAGAGCTATGGGTAGACACTTAGTTTAAGATAACTTGGATGCTAAGACCAGTTTAGAAAGATGCTTCTTTAAGGTTTGATTTATTCTTTCCTCTCTCCCTGAAGATGGCAGATGCCAGGATGTGTTAAAATGCCATGCAATATCTAAGTTTTGCATGATATCCTGCTGCACACAGGAAATAAAGTGGTTACTGTGGTCAGAATTGATGTATTCTATCAACCCATAATGGGGAACAATTTATTCAAGAATAATTTTGGAAATTCCTGATGCTGTACCCAAGGCTAGAGGACATGCCTCCATCCATGTTGTTATATGGTCTATAAGAACTAGAATATATTTACTGGAGGCATTTCTGTATAATTCACTTGAATGCTTTGAAATGGTCTGAGGCCTGGTTACCTTCTTCCTTGCACATGTTTCCTTAGAAATCTTTATTGATCTTTTGGCAAACTATGCATCATTTACATATTTGTTTAGCTTCAATGTAGAAACCTTCACACCCAAAATGTTTAAGAACCAGATCACACATGGCCTGTGCCTCCCAGTGACTTCCTTGATGAAAGGATACTAAAATTTTCCTCATTATTTGTTTAACATCTGCCTACCATCTGGGAGGACCCATCTCCTTTGATTATCTGCCCTCGTTCCTAATTGATCTAGCTCCCTTACTTCTTTTTCATAGAATATAGGACCCTCAAATTCGTTGGGAATGGAGGGCATTAAGATTATTAACCTTGATGGGGGGCAGAGGAAGCCTCCTTGGCCTTTTCATCTGCTAACCTGTCATCCTAAACCTCAAGGGTGTGGCCTTCCTGGTGTCCATTTACATGCACCACTGATATTACCCTTGTTATGGGTAGATTGGTTAGCACTTGTTTTATTAATTCCCCATGAATCAATTTTTTCTCTTGCTGTTAATTAATCCCCTTTCTTCATAAAATTTTCCAAAGTTATGGACCACCCAAAAGACGTTGAAAGTCAGTGTAGACTTTTATATCCTTTCCTTCTAATAATTTAAGAGCTTGATTTAATGAATACAATACACAATTTGAGCTGACTAATTATTGTGCAATCCACTAGCTTTTCTTACTTCATAATTTAGCCTTCTACAATTGCATATCCATTGTACCTCTTTCCCTCTAGGACCCTAGAAGACCTATTTATGAATAATTTTTCCCTTTAGTGTAAAGTGAGATCCCTTAGGTCAGGACAAACTCAGGTTTGATACTCAATTAAGTCTAAACAGTCATGTTCAAGAGCTTTTGCTTGGTCAGACCCTTTCAAAAGAAGGGAGGCTGGGTTTAAGATATTGTCTGTGGTTAAGACGAAATTATCCTTTTCCATTAAGATTGCTTCATACTGTAAGATTTGGAAGTCATTCAGCCATCTCCCTGACCTTTGGAATAAAATAGTCCTGACTTGATGAGGGGTGCCATTCATTAATGCCCTTCTAAAAGTCAGTTTCCTACTTTTTTCTACTGGACAGTGGTTGCCACAAAACCTTGAATACTCTTGGACCATTCTTTCTGGAGACAGGGTCCAAAATTTTAGAAAGGAAGGCTACAGGTCTCCTTTGGTCTCCCCAGGTTTGGGTTAGTGCCCCTAAGACTGTTCCTTTATCCACTGTAACAAATAGATTGAAAGGCTTCTCGAAGGGAGAGCTTGAACAGAAGCCTGTATTAGTGCTTATTTGAGTCTGTTTGAGACTCCTACTTCCTTTTTTCTCAATTTTAATTTGTCAGGATTTTCCTCTAGCAGTTTTTGTTATAGTCCTTTTGTTTTAGAGGTATAAGCATCTAACTTCAACCTACAATACCCAACTATTCCTAAAAATTTCTTTAGTCCCTTCTTTTTGTGTAGAGAAGAGGCAATCTAATTATGATCGAAGTATCTAACTATTTTTTTCACAAGTTGTAGTTTATTTATTGATACCATTAGCCCATGGTCTTCTAGGAAGTTCAGCAGATCCTTTGTAACCTTAGCAACTGCCTGCCTTTATTTACCTGATATTAATAAATCATTTTCATATTGTAAAAAGGTAATTTCAAATAGGATTGAAAATTTTTCTAACACTTTTTTTCCAATTTCTGTCCAAAAAGATTGGGGGATGCTGTGAAGCCTTGGGGTAAGACTGCCATCTATATTGCTGCCTTCTCCCAGTGAAGGGGTTTTCCTATTGAAAGGAGAATAAGTCTCTACTCTCTGGATTATGGGGGCAGGCTCAAAAGACATTTTTCAGATCTACTACATTGAACTATTTATTATGGTAGGGAATCCTACTAAGGAGAGTATAATGGTTAGGGACTATGGGATATCTAACTTGAACAATTTGGTTGATGGCCCTCAGGTCCTGTACCATCCTCCAACTGCCATCTGCTTTTTGGAAAGGTAGAATGAGAATATTGGAAGGAGAAATATAGGTTTTCAAAAGCTGAAGTTTCTGTCTCTCCCTCGACAGGATGGGATCTGTTTTTGACCATGCCCCTTCCTTTTTATTTTGATTTTGATTTGGGGAATCTACAACCCCTTATTCTGTCCCTTAACTGTATTTTTTCTTGGATACTCCTCTCATCTTCCTCAGTAAGCAGGGCTAAGACAACTTGTATCTGGCCATCCCATAACTCTAGGTCCATTCCCATGGGTACTATTAGGTCCCTTCCCAAAAAGTTATTTCCAGCTTCTGGGATGTACAACGGGGGCCCCAAATTTGGTTATCTACCTACCAGATGTTAGGAGGTTTGAAAATGGGGGCTTTAAATCCTGCTTCTTTTACTCCCAAAACCGTGAGGGAACTGCTGGAGAATTCAACCCCCATTGAGATGTGGTTTATAGAAGATTGAGCTGCCTCAGTGTCTAGTAAAAATATAATTTCTTTCTGATATGGTCCCACATTTTGGTTTATTAAAGACTCCTGGTATGGCTCTTGGGACAAGGAATCCTTGATTTCCCTAGTCCCCAAAATTCATCAGGGATATTATCTGACCTTTCTTTTTAGACTTGAGCACTCTCTTGAAATGACCAGGTTTCCCACAGTGATAACACATTGCAGAGTCCTATGCCCTCTTTCTACTTTTTCTCATCTGGCCAAGACTTCTTCTCTATCCCACCTCTGCCTGCTTCCTCTCTGCTTTGTCTCTAATCTCTTCTTGACCATGTGGTTGACTGTGCTCATTATGACTTTAGACTTTTGCTTCTGCTTTCACTTTTCCCTTTTCACACATAGTTCCTAAGACTCTCTGAATAACTCTTCTAGTGGCTTACCCATCCACTCATCTAATTTCTGAATTTTTTTCTGAATGTCAGGCCAAGATCCCTTTATGTAACCAACTGTTAGCATTCCTTGGGCCACAGGATGATCAGGGTTCATTCCTGAATATTTTCTCTCCTGGTCCCTCAACTTTTGCAGGTAAGCAAAAGGAGTTTCATCTTTTTCATTAGTCACCTCAAAGACCTTATTTAGGTTCTGAGATTTGGGCAGAACCAATTTTATCCCTTGTACAATGAGATCCCCTTAAGATCCTTCATTTTTACTCTGCTTTCCTGATCATTATTATCATGATTAGGGCCTGCAAGGGGATTTTTTTTCTCTACTGCATTACCCTTTGTCTGTGTGGGTGCTTTCTTTCCCATTCTTTCATAGCCACCTTTCTCACCATTTTCCCTTTCCTCTCCTATAAACAGGATATTTAGGATGGTCATAAATTCGTATCAGATATATAAACTGGGACCTAAAAATTGATTCGGTTGTTTGGCTAAACACACTATGTTGTCCATTAATGATTTCATCTCCTTGAAACTCCTTACTTTTGTACTCATCAATGGGGCATTTATGTAAGTGATTTTTCCTGGTCCAATTGCTACTTTTCTCAGAGGGTATAGAGACTCAGTAGGTCTATGTTCTCTCTCCCTTATTTCCCCAGGAGTACCCAGAAATGAAAAAATTTGTGTATATTTCTTACACAGTTCCAACTCTTTCCTCAATTGGTGGTTTGTAACATGTGGAGAAGTTGGCCTCACTTGACCTCTGGTTCCTTGGGGGGAACACAGGTTAATTCTATTGGGCCTTTACGTTCCATCAGTTCCTGCCCCAGGGCAAGGGATGGCTCAATAAGGTATCCCAGGCTTTAGATGTTTTTTTTTATTCTGCATGGGCAGGCACCAAGGATTGAACCTGAGTTTCCAACATGGTAGGTGAGAATTCTGCCACTGAGACACCATCACTCCACCCTAGCTGGGTTTTTTTGTATGCTGTATGTTAAGGTTACATTTCATTATTTTTCCATGTAAGTATCCCATTATTGCAGCATCGTTTTTGTTTGCTTGTTTTGCTTGCTTGTTTGTTTTTTGTAATGTGCATGGACTAGGAATCAAACCCGAGTCTCTCACATGACAGACAAGAATTTTACCCCTGAAATACTAATATACCCCCCAGGCTTTAGTTTTTAAAGATTTAGGTTTTGATCCTGGGTTTAAGCCTTTATAGGATAAACAAGTGTTCCCCTTCTCTCTAGTCAGCATATAGCATAATCAAACTCTTTTGAGAAGGCCTTGTTTTTATTAACATAAAGCATGAAGTGAACCCAAACCAATCCTCATGTGTCCTGTATTTTGACCAGACTATGTTGGGCAGAAAAATGCTTTCTTTTTTCCCAGTGTTGCAACAAAATTTAATCATTTTCTTTTTGTCCTTTCCCTAGGTCTAATCACTATCAGTCCAATGTTTTAACATTCTCCCTAATGGACTTTCCAGGGGAATGTGTCTGGGAGACTCTATAAGAACCCCCTTACCTTTTGCCACTTACTTGGCCAGCTGCCTCCATTACCTTTTCTGAGTCTTGTTTGTGCTCCTTTCTCTTAGCACCATTTGGTTTTGTCTATCTCCAGACCCACACCTCATGGAAGAAGGGAACCAAGGATTGGGTTCACCACTCACTTCACACAATATATCTCACATCTCATACATGGAAATTCAACCTCAAGCTCATCGTAATTTCTGACCACCAAGAATATATGTAATAGTCCCTTTTTTTCTTAACTTGGGTTATGCACAGAGTTTCCTGGTCAGTGTGAGGCAGATTTCCTTCCCCTTCCTTGTTCACAATTGGCAGATCTAAGCATCCAATCTAGGGTCTCTATAACTGTCAGAAGTTGGTCCCCAATGGGCAGAGTCCAAGATTGCACATTCAGCAGGGTGCACCTTCCCATTGTCCTCCTCAGAGATCCTGAACCAAAGCTTAGATCCCAAACAAGCCTGCAAAGCTATTGGAAAGAAAGCCATATCTGAAAGAGAATGAAAGCTTGCCTGATTGCAGAGGGGAAAAGAATTTATTCACTGTCTTGTGGAATGGTTGAATGACCAAAATATGGTGGCCTCTGCACTGAGTGACAGAAAGCATTAGGATTTATTCCACAAACCTAACATGCAGATCTCTCCCCTGTTTCTCCACTGATTGGATACTCGAGAGGTTATAGCCTAACAGAGAACTCTAACCAACAGTATCCACTTTTAATTATGTTTTATAAAACAGTGACACTGGTCGTTACTTTTTTAGACTTGTTTTCACTCAAATAAGGATTTGATCCCAATCCCTGTCTGTGTGACTGGTCGGAGCTGACTTTGCAGCCCTTTGTTTAGTTCGTTTCATGCTTCCACTCCATGTCATTTAGTGTGAAAGCTAAATTTAATTCTATTCTTACACTTAGAACATTTTATTTTTAAGTAATAGGAAGTTTGCATAGCACATGATTAAGAAATTTTGCAAAATATTTGCATCTTCCTTCCTTATTTTAGTGTTTGATTTTAGATTTGCAGATTACTCTGAACTCTTGGTTCAAGATTTGATTATTCCATTCAATAACAACTAAGTCCTAAAGTTAGTCTCTCTCAAGCCTACTATATTAGTTAGGGTTCTCTAGAGAAACAAAATCAATAGGAAACACTCATAAATGAGAAATTTATAAAAGCATCTCACATAACCATGGGGATGCAGAGTCCATAATCCACAGGTGAGGCTGTGGAGCTGACGATTCCGATACAGAGTCTGCATGAACTCCACAGGAGAGGCTTGCCAGCTGAAGCAGGAAAAGAGCGTGTCTCTTCTGAATTCTCCTTAAAAGGCTTCCGGTGATTAGATTAAGCATCGCTCCTTGCAGAAGACACTTCCTTTTGGCTGATTACAAATGGAATCAGCGGTGGATGCAGCTGACATGACCATGATTTAATTGTATGAAATGTCCTCATCGCAACAGACAGGCCAGCACTTGCCCAACCAGACAAACAGGTACCACCAACTTGGCCAAGTTGACATATGAACCTGACCATGACAGTCCACCCCTTGTCAACGTAGCAGCTTTACATACCACCTTAAACCATACCGAATTTCTAAATAAAAAACAATAAAACACACATTTTTCCTTTCAACTAACAATGTTCAACTGTCCTGCATATAACTGGAAACACATTAAATCTCTCCAGAATGGGGTGAAAATCTTTGGGTAATATTCATTCTTAAACTTGATGTCTTACAACTTAAATATTATAACATGGACAAAACAGCATTATAGTCTTCATTCCTGTAACAGTTCATGTGGTCCAAGTTCATATTTATCACTACCTTCTTCCACTACCCATTCCATATTCCCTTTAACCTCAGCAAGCATTTCAGCTGGCCATGGTTTTTTGCCTGGTGGGGTGACCCAAATCTTCACTCTTGAAATTTCAAGGCCATTGATAGTCCTGCCTGGATTGAGTTGTTGCAGTTTTCCATTGATTTTAATCAAAGGAGTGGTAGTATAAAAGATGCCCTAGGGGATCTCCTATATTCCAAGAAATCTCTTCCTTACCTCCATTGTGTAGTTGCAGTCCTACTTCCCCCTGATAGGGTAAATCACCATAGACAATAATGTAATCCCTTTCTTGGCTTCTTGATACAGGGGCATAGTAGCTCAAAGTGACCAGGTGGTAGTCTTAGATTCCAGTTCAATGGAATCATTGTTATTTCTGCTGGTGGGAGCACTCTCCATTTTGGAACTAAAATCTGTAGACCAGCAGAGCTCAGGGTCGCAGGGACAGGAAGCAAACATTTCCCTAGTGGATCACTAGGGATAATAGTGAGTGGTACCACTCCCATTTCCACCCCTTGGTTCCTGGACCCATGGATCTTGGCTATGGGAGATGCATCAAACAGAGGATGTTGCTTCAGAGCATATAGAGCTTCCTGGAGAACATTATCCCAGCCCTTCAAGGTATTACCACCTAGTTGGCACCATAATTGAGTTTTCAAAAGGCCATTTTTAACAATCCAGCTGCTTCAGGATGATGGGGAACATGGTAAGATGAGAGAATTCCATGATTATGTGCCCATTCCCGCACTTCATTTCCTGTGAAATGTATTCCTTAATCAGGAACAATGATGTGTGGAATATCATGACGATGGATAAGGCATTCTGTAAGCCCATGGATGGTAGTTTTGGTAGAAGCAATGCATGCAGGGAAAGCAAAACTATATCCAGAGTATGTGTCTATTCCAGTTAGAACAAATCGCTACCCCGTCCATGAAGGGAGTGGTCCAAAGTAATCAATCTACCACCATGTAGCTGACTGGTCACCTCGGGGAATGGTGCCACATCGGGGGCTGAATGTGAGTCTCTGCTGCTGGCAGATTGGGCACTCAGCAGTAGCTGTAGGCAGGTCAACCTTGGTGAGTGGAAGTCCATGTTGCTGAGCCCATGCATAACCTCCATCCCTACCACCATGACTACTTTGTTCTTGAGCCCACTGGGCAATGACAGGAGTTGCTGGAGAAAGCAGCTGAGTGATATCCATAGAATTGGTCATCTTATCCACTTGATTATTAAAACCTTACTCCACTGAAGTCACCCTGTGGTTCGCATTCACATGGGACACAAATATGTTCATATTTTAAGCCCAATCATGAAAGTCTAGCCACATACTTCTCCCCCAGACCTCTTTCTCACTAATTTTCTAGTTATGGTCTTTCCAAGTCCCTGGTCATGGAGACAAACCATTTGCAGCAGCCCATGAGGCACTATACAAATGCACCTCTGGCCAGTTCTCCATCCAAGAAAAATGAACATTCGGGTGCACTGCTCAAAGTCTTGCCCACTGTGAGGAGTTCCCCTCATGACTGTCCTGCAAGGACACCCCAGAAAGGGGTTGTAATGCCTCAGCTCTCCACTTTCGGGTGGTACCTGCATGTCATGCTGAGCCATCTGCAAACCAGGCCCGAGTTTTCTCTTCCTCAGTAACTCACTGTAAGGAACTCCCCAGGAGGCTATAGCTCTGGTCTAGGAAAGAGAATGTAATGTAGGAGGAGTGGAGACCATGGGCATTTGGGCCACTTCTTCATGTAACTTACTTGTGCCTTCAGTACTTGCTCTGGACCTATCTCGTATATACCATTTCCATTTTAAAATAGAGTGCTGCTGTGCACACACAACGTTATGGCTTGGTGCGTCAGACCACACCCAAGCTCATGACAGGCAACTCAGGTCTCCTGCTGGTTGCCCATGGTTAAGTGTTCAGTCTCTACTAAGGCCCTGTAGAAGGCCAAAAGCATTTCTCAAAAGGAGAGTAGTTATCTGCAGCAGATGGTAATGATTTGCTCCAAAAATCCTGAGGGTCTGTGTTGTGATTCTCATATAGGGACCTGCCAAAGGCTCAAGACAGCATCCCTATTTGACACTGACACTTTTAGCAGCATTGGATCTGCTGGATCATGCGGCCCAAGTGGCAGAGCAGCTTGTACAACAGCCTGGACCTGTCACAGAGCCTCCTCTTGTTCAGGTCCCCACACAAAATTAGCAGCTTTTCTGGTCACTCGATAAATGGACTGGAGTAGCATACCAAAATGAGGAATATGTTGTTGCCAAAACCCAAAGAGGCCAACTAGGTATTGTGCCTCTTTTTTGGTCATCGGAGTGGCCAGATGCAGCAACTTATCCTTCACCTTAGTAGGGATATCTCAACATGACCCACACCACTGGACACCCAGAAATTTCACTGAGGTGGAAGGCCCCTATATTTTTGTTGGATTTATCTCCATCCTCTGACACACAAATGCCTTACCAGTAAGTCTAGAGTAGTTGCAACTTCTTGCTCACTAGGTCCAATCGACATGATATCATCCATGTAATGGATCAGTGTGATGTCTCGTGGGAAGGAGAAATGATCACGGTCCCTGTGGACAATATTATGACGTAGGTCTGGAGAGTTGATGTACCCCTGAGGTAGGGCAGTAAAAGTATATTGGTGACTTTGCCAGCTGAAAGAAAACTGTGTCTGGTGGTCCTTACTAATAGCTCTTGAGGAAAAAGCAGTTGCCAGATCAATAGCTGCATATCAGGTGCCAGGAGATGTATTGATTTGCTCAAGCAATGATACCACATCTAGAACAGCAGCTGCAATTGGAGTTACCACCTGGTTGAGCTTATGACAATCCACTCTCATCCTCCAAGACTCATCTGTTTTCTGCACAGGCCAAATAGGAAAGTTGAATGGGGATGTGGTAGGAATCACCACCCTTGCATACTTCAAGTCCTTAAGAGTAACAGTAATCTCTGCAATCCTTCCAGGAATCCGGTTTTGCTTCTGATTTACTATTTTGCTAGGTAGGGGCAGTTCTAGTAGCTTCCCCTTGGTCTTTCCCACCATAATAGTCCCCCACTGCAAGAATTAGAGAGCCAGTGTGGGGATTCAGCCAGTTGTTCAGTATGTTTATTCCAATTATACATTCTGGAACTGGGGTAGTACCTACAGAATGAATCTGGGGGACCACTGAACCCACTGTGAGGTGGACCTGAGCTAAAACTCCATTGTTAACCTGGCCTTGATGAGCCCCCACTCTGGTGGTCCAGAGTGACATTTTGGGTCCCCGGAATTAATGTCACTTTTGAACCAGTGTCTCATAATCCCTGAAATACTTCTCATTTCCTTTTCCCCAATGCACAGTTACACTGGTAAAAGATTATCTGTCTCCTTAGGGAAGGCTTGGAGGAAGATTAACAGTATAAATTTGTGGCAATGTAACAGGGTTCTCCCCCAAAGGGACCTGACCTCCCCTTCATTCAAGGGGCTCTGTGTCTGTAAACTGTCTCAAGTCTGGAAATTGATTAAGGGGCAAAGACTGTGTTTTCGTACGTCAGGTCAGACTTCTGTTCACTTGATCTAGAACTGTTTTATTTATACAGTTCGAACAAGAATTTAGTAGACTGCCTTTCTATTGTATTTCTGGATACCCCATGGTTTACTAGCCAATGCCACAAATCTCTGTGAGTCAAATTATTTTGACTCCCGCTTTGAGTTTGCTGTCTATAATAATAGCCACATCTACCCTGTCTTTGATGATTAAGCGCTGACACTTGTCTTCTGCCAACTCAGAATCCAGTCATTCCCATTGTGTTTAAGGATTTCAGCTCACTGACAGCAGTTCCTACAGTAATATCTGACCTACAGAGAAGTGCAACCACAGAGCTCTTCAGTGATGATGGTGCTAGTCTCACAAATTTAATTCTCACTGTTCTGGTAAAAGGTGCATCCTTCAGACACTCCAGGGTGTAAGAGCAGGCTTTGCATGATAAATCCACTCTAACAGTCCAATTTCTCTAAGCCTCTGGATCCCCTCATCTACATTATACCAGGGCAATTCTGGCATTTCAACCTCAGGCAATGCTGACCACCTTTTGATCCATGTTTCAACCAGCCATCCAAACAAACTGTTAATACTTTTTCTAACCCTTCAAGTTATAACATTGAATGCAGAATCTCTGCTTAGTGGGCCCATATCAATAAATTCAGCCTGATCCAGCCTTATGTTCTTCCCACCATTATCCCACACCCTTACAATCTATTGCCACACATATTCTCTTGATATCTGTTTGCATAAATTGGGAAACTCACACAGTTCTTTTGGAGTATAACATACCTTCTCATGTGTGATATTTTACAACTCACCTTTAGGGCCCTGTTGGGACTTTAGTATAGTTATAGGTCTGGTGGATATGAGCAGTTGTGGGGGTGGGTCATAAAAAGAATTAGAAATATCTTCCAAGCCATTTGCTTCAGGACATTCATTTGCAATTTCATCTGGTGAAACAGGATTAATCACTCTGGAGCTAATCCCTTCAGGAGGAGGTTGGGTGGCCAACTCCTCAAGGCAGACTGGAGGTGGGGCAGCTATGTCCTCAGGGCAGACTATTACAGGGTTATCCACAGAAGACTTAGTATAACCTAGGGTTTCAACCTCACCTCCTACATCATTAACAATCCATATGTCACCATCCCATTTTTCAGGGTCCCACTCCTTTCCAATCAATGCCCTCACTTTAATGGCAGACACCATGCAACATTGAGATTTCAGTTTATGTTGTAAAGTTGCTACTCTAAAAATAAGATTCTGAGTCTGATTTTCAGAGATCTCAAGTCTATGGCTACAGGAAGTAAGATTTTCCCTCAGGATACTCACAGAAACTTCTACATCTGTTAGACTGCACTTAAAATTCTCATTTGAAGTCTTAAGAACTTCCCTTTCACTCCTTAATGTATCCAGTGTATCTAAGAACAACTGGCCAACATATCTATACCTCTTACTTCCAAAAGCTCTGTAAAGATGTAAAAAACATTATCCCACACAGCCTGGCTTTATACAAACAAAGAATTAGGAAAATTGAATGGTAATATTTTGACTATCTCTTTTGACAACTCACTCCATGGATTGGGAGTGTCATTTCTGATTATGGGAATTAGAGTCCTTAGTGCCTTTGAGTCCAGTCAGAGTAGAAAACCATTCATAAAAACCCATTTTTAAGATTCTGTTTCTTAAGAACCATTCCCAGCACCAAGTTATATTAGTTAGGGTTCTCTAGAGAAACAGAATCAACAGAAAACACTTGCAAATATAAAATTTACAAAAGTGTTTCACACAACTGTGGGAATGCAGAGTCCATAACCCCCAGGGCAGGCTGTGAATCTGACTAGAGGGTCTGGATGAACTCCACAGGAGAGGCTCACCAGCCAAAGCAGGAAAAGAGGCTGTCTCTTCTGAATCCTCCTTAAAAGCTCCAGTGATTAGATTAAGAATCACTCATTGCAGAAGGCACTCCCCTTGGCTGATTACTAATGGAATCAGCTGTGGATGCAGCTGACATGACCATGATTTAATTGTATGAAATGTCCTCATCACAACAGACAGGCCAGCACTTGCTCAACCAGACAAACGGGTACCACCACTTGGCCAAGTTGACACACGAACCTGACCATGACACTTATTTCTTAGATCATTTTGAAATTCTCTCTTCCTAAAAAAAAACCCTATATTTCCAGAATCTGCCCTTAGCTGTCTCTTTTGACATACGAAACTCATTCGTATAATCTTCCACTTCCAGAGATACACAATTAGCAGACGAACTCCCTTTAGCAATGTCTTTTCTTCCTCTATGTTAACTCTGGATGTTGGAGGCTCTATAAAAGAATTCGAGAAGGTGACAGCAGGGCTCTGGATGGGCACCATCAAAGCGGGGTTGGCAACAGATCTCCCTGGGCATAATGCACTAAAATTATACTTTTGGAAGACCTGGAGATGTGATTTAGATAATTTCTTTGTTGTACAAGGTTTCAGCCACTAAGTTATGATAAATTTTGGACCTGCATCTATAGGCCTTATCTTTCTTAGAGACTTTATGTTGAGCTATAGAATATCTACTTGTCTTCCTATCCATTGACAGGTTATTTCAGTTATATATTAATTCAACAAATTTGTTGAGTGCTCACAGTGGGTGTATGTTGGCCAGAAGCCTGGTAGACAAGAAAAACATCTCCCCCCACCAAGGAGCTACAGTGCAGAAGGAGAGGGGAGCAACTGAATATAGACTTTGCCTCATGTTCATGTGAAGACCATCTACTCAGAGGAGAGCAGAATTTTCATTTAATTTACACACATGACTACTTTCCAGACAGGTCTGATATAAAAGATTTTAAAGAAAGAATAATATCTGAAATATTTTAGAAAATTTTAATTATGTAGAATGGGTACACAACAACTTCTATCCCTATCCTCTGTCTATTACCTAATGATTTCTTCAATTTCCCAAATAGTTTGTGTATAAAATCAAACATTTAAATGATTTATAAGTGTATAGATTTAGAACGTTCCCCTTCACATAACTCAAAATTAAAGCAACTTATATATGCTACAAGTGCTGTTTTCTATTATTTTTCTACTATGATGGCACATATACTTCATCCTATTTTAAAATATGTTGCTAAGGAAAAGCCTTAATGGGAAATATAAATACTGTGGGTTTTTTCTGAATAACATGTAAGTATGCACAAATCTACATTGTTTCTCACAATGTATTTGGCTCTCTAATTAGTTACCTAAGCATAGCCATCATTTACTGAGTCCACATGTTATATGTGCTGTTTCGAGTGCTTCACCTAAACCTCCAGTTGAATCTATGCAGCAGACATGTGAGGTAATAGAGAAATACAGAAGTGGAAAGTAAATGCTACAATGGATAACTTTTCAACTCCACAAGGTTTTTCTGTCACATTTCCATCTTCCCATATCATTCTCTCTATCCATTTACATCACCCTTGAATCATTTAGAGAACTATCATTGTATTTTCTGACTTGGTAATTACATTTCAGATTGCACCTCAAATAAATCATGTACTTCAAAGGAGAAGCATGGATATTTATATGATGTATGAACCAGAGTTAAAAGGTAGAACTAAGAAAAATACATGAGGAAGGGAATGTGCTGGGGTTTTGGAGTGGATTCACCTGGATTTGGATCTTGCCCAGCTCCTAACAAGGTAGGAGGATATGGAGAATATCAATAATTTCTCTCAAAGAGTAAAAAAGTGAATTATATCACTAAGCCAGAATTCTAGAATATATAAACCAATCAATTATCAACACATGGTTTCCTGGGGTCTGGGAAGTTGTGGGGCAGGGAGGAAAGGACAGCCTAAAAAGAGGCACAAGCAAGCCTTGGAGGGTGACAGATTTTTTCTTGTCTTGATTGTGGTGATGGTTTCATGAATCTACCAACTGTCATAACTTACAAAATTTTTAATTTAAAAATCTAGTTTATTATATGTAAGTGTACATGATAATGATGCTTGTTTTTACAAAGGGTAGCAAAACACTTTCCTATTGTGCAGCTGTATTTTATCTTAATTTAATTTCACTTAGTGACCTACCTCTGTTCCTCTAGTAGGAAGCTCAAAGTGGCATGTCAGTTTTGTTGCCAAGCAAAATTGCGTATGGCAAAAATGACCCAACTGGCAAATTTCACCTGGACGTGGGGGACTTAATAGATACTGTACAGACATGATGGAGCCACTATATATTTAAGCTTTGCTGTTTATTGAGATTTTTGTATTTGGACAGGTCTTTGGAATGCATGATGGAAGTTATGCCTCTGAATTTTCCAGAGATATGGGTTTTAGAAAAATAGACAGTTTTTTAGGAAAATAGGCATTAACTCCATGTTTTCTATGACACGTTGACCTAGGACACACAACTGGTAATTAGCAAAACCCAAATCCTTTATAATGAGCAGTAAATCAGCTGACATTTGCTTTGGAGGGAGAAAATAATGCTTATTTTACCCTACAATATGTAGGGTAAAATAAACTTTTGCTCCAGATGGAAGTACTTTTGTTCCAGATGGAAGTACTTTATCTACATTACAAGACTGCTCCCAGCGTGATCAACCTTGAATAATAGGGTAGATCAGCTTCTCCTTTCACAAGATGCACAAAAACCTGAGAGATTCACAGGGAATTGTCTGTCCAAATTCTTTCCACAATTTTAAGATACTTTTAAAACAGATAAATGTGTAAATTCAGAACACATGTAATCATACCCACAATGCATTTATTGGAGGTGAAAAGCTACAGTTCTGTACACTCTAATATTATAATTCCAGAAACAATTTACACAGCTGTACCCAAAAGATCTGTAGTTCCAACAACATCCATTGAAACAATGATTAGCTGAAAGAACTTTGTGTGTTTCAGTCATAGAAGTATTTTTTAAAAGTTTTTAGTGCTAAATTCATGGGTAGTGGTGCACTGTTCTCCCTACATTCCAAAAATTGCAGGAAGAGAAAGCAGCAGTGAGACAGCCATACAGGTAGTTTCTCATTCATCATCTGTTACTGCACAGATAGTAAGAGGTTTAGAATCATGCCCAATAAAGAAATAAGGCTTGAGTATTTCAGAAAATCTATCAGTAAAGGTATGGATATGAGACCTTTCATTCAAACTGTAAAATGAAATCTCACTCAACTCATAGTCCAGATAAATGCCAATTCCTCTGGGCTTTTCTGTTAATGGAATAGTGATTGGAGCAGTGCCTTCTGCAACATAGACTCCATCCAACAGCTGGATTGTCCAGCCTCTGTTCTGTCCTGACAGGAGTCCCTGTCCCTTCCTGGGAAGGGAATCTTTACAAACCACCACAGCCCATTCAGGCTTGTCACCCACTTGGACCTCCCAATAATGTCTGCCAGAATCAAATCCTTCAGAACACAGTACAACCAGGTCAATCATAAATCTCTTTGAATTAGGTTGAAGCCTTTGCTTTTTCTTCACAAATATCACAGACTTTTTATATTAAGAGACAAGCAGATTCAGATGTGCTGTTTCAGGATCAAGCATGACATCTTCTGTAAATTTCTGATTAATTTTTCTGCAGAACTGAATACTGCAGGGGAAGACTCAGTCCTTCTTTCCTTAACTGGAAGGAATAAGGGACTGGAGATTTAAGGCTTTGATACCTATGGTGGATACTCTTGATGTCTGCCAG
>PVIY010015983.1:0-52448 GCA_004026745.1 Myrmecophaga tridactyla
CCCCTGACATACATCTTGCAAATCCCATGACCTGTGCCCTTCCTACACACTCATACATCCGCATCCCTGTCTCTCTGGGCCCCTTCCCCTGGGCAAGGACACACCCACACCCTGAACTCCCTGTGCCCTAACTTCTGTGCCCCGTACCCAACACCCTGCCACGACCCCTATGCTCTGCATGCCTACCCATATCCTGCCTGCACATCAGCCCCCAGGCATCTGCACAGCCCCACCCATCTGCCTCTTGCCACACCCTACCTCTGTGTCCCCCACACCACACCCTGTTCCTGTGCTCCAAGTCCTGGCTGAGCTGCACTCCGCTGCCATGTCCCCTGCACCACACCTCCACAATCCTGCTCCCCACACCCCACACTCATACACACCAGCATAACATCCCCAAGTCTGTGCTCATACCTGTATCACAAACCATTGCCACACTGTTTTGCCCCACCCCATGCCCTGCATCCTGCTCCATACCCGTTCCACAAATACAAAACTTTAGTCTACTGAAGGAAATCAAATTCCAAAGTAACCCTATCAAGATATTTACATGCTAGAAGGCAACAGAAGATCACTAAGCATATCAAGATGTAGACTGATATAGCCCAGTCTAATGACCAAATTAAAACACTGGAGGAGACACAGACTTTGGAACAACTAATCAAAGATGTTCATATAACTCTACTTAATAAAATAAATGGGTTGGATAATGACTTAAAGGAGATCAAGAAGACACTAGAAGAGCATAAAGAGGAATTTGAAAGACTAAATACAAAAACATCAGATATCACAGAGATTAAAGATGCTGTATACCAAATAAAAAATATACTAGAGACACACAACAGCATATGTGACGAGGCAGAGGAAAAAATAAGTGAACTAGAGGACAGGACAACTTATTTTGAACTCAAAAAGAGCAAATGGCAAAAAAAAAAGGAAAAGGAAAAATTTGAATTGGATCTCAGATAAATGTTGGACAAAACAAAGTGCACAAATATAATAATCATCAGTGTCCCAGAAAGAGAAAAGAAGAGTAAAGGGCTAGGAATATTAGTAGAGGCTATAATGGGAAAACCTTCCCAATCCTTATAAAGGACATAAATATGCAAATCAAAGAAACCCAACAAACTCCAAACAGAATAAATCCAAATAAGCCTTCCCCAAGATACAGACTAAACAGTCTGCCAAAAGTTGAAGAGAAGCAGAAAATTCTGAAAGCAGCAAGATAAAGACAATCTACTATATACAAGGGAAATCACATAAGACTGAGTTTGGACTATTCAACTGGCACTATGGAGGTGAAAAGGCAGTTGCATATTTAAGATCCTCAAAGAGAAAGACTTCCAGACAAGAATTCTGTACCAAGCCAAAGTGTCATTCAAAACTGAGGGAGAGGGCGCACCACGGTGGCTCACTGGCAGAGTTCTCACCTACCATGCTGGAGACCCAAGTTCAATTCCCCGTGCCTGCCATGGCAAAAAAAAAAAAAAAAAGAAAGAAAGAAAGAAAGAAAAAAGCTGATGGAGAGATTAAAATTTTCACAGACAAACAAATGCTGAAAGAATTTGTCAACAAGACCAGGCCTTACAAGAAACACTACAGAGAGTTCTGCAACTGGAAAAAAAGACAGGAGAAGGAGGCCTGGAGGAAGGGACAGAATTGAAGAGTACCAGTATGTGTGACATAAAGGAAAAATAGGCAAATAGGGAAAAGAATATATAGATCTGACAAATAAAATACAAAGGATAAGATGGTGGGTTTGAGAAATGCGTTTACAGTAATAACTGAATGTTAACAGACTAACTCGCCAATAAAAGATACAGATTCACAGAATGGATTGAGAAAGATAATCTAGCTATATGCTGCATACAAGAGACTCGTCTTAGATACAAGGATATAAATAGATTGAAAAGGAAAGAATGAAAAATGATGTTCCACACAAGTTGGAACCAAAAGAAACCAGGACTACCTATACTAATATCAGACAAAATAGACTTTAAATGTAAACACATCATAAGAGACAAAGAAGGACTCTATATATTAATTAAAGGGACAATTCACCAAGAAGAAATAACCATCATAAATGTTTATGTTCCCAATCAAGGAGCTCCAAAGTACTGAGGTAAACATTGGCAAAACTGAAGGTAGCGACTGACATCGCAACAATAATAGTAGGAGATTTCAATACACCACTCTCCTCTATAGATAAAACAACTAGACAGAGGATCAACAAGGAAATACATTCTTCTCTAGCACTCATGGAACATTCTCCAAGATAGATCATATGCTGGGGTACAAAACAGGTCTTTATGACTTTAAAAGCTTTGAGATTGGGTGGGGCAACAGTGGCTCAGTGGCAAAATTCTCGCCTGCCATGCCAGAGGCCTGGGTTCAATTCCCAGAGAATGCCCACGCCAAAAAAGAAAAAAAAATTGCAATTATTCAAAGCACTTTCTCTGATCACAATGGAATGAAGTTGGAAATCAATAACCATCAGAAAACGAGAACTTTCACAAATACATGGAGATTAAATAACACACTCTTAAACAACCAGTGGGTCAAAAGAGAAATTGCTAAAAAAAATAAAATTGATAGCTATCTGGAGATGAACAAAAATGAGAACACAAGATATCAGGACTTATGGGATGCAGCAAAGGGTCTACTAAGAGGGTAATTTATTGCCCTAAATTCTTATATTAAAAAAGAAGAAACAGAATTCTCACCTGCCACACTGGAGACCCGGGTTCGATTCCCAGAGCCTGCCCATACCAAAAAGAAAGAACAAAAATAGAGGAGTCACCTGGAGGAACTTGAGAAAAAACAGCAAACTAACCCCAAGGCAAATAGAAGAAGAGAAATAATAAAGAGTAAAGCAGAGTTAAGTTAATGGGAGAACAACAGAAAGAATCAATAAAAACAAAAGTTAGTACTTTGAGAAAATACATAAAATTAATGGAACACTAGCAGGGCTGACAAAGAAAAAAACAGAGAAGGTGAAAATAAACAATCAGAAAGAGAAGGGGGTCGTGTAATACTGAAGTGTAATACTGAAGAAATTTTAAAAATCACAAGACAATACCATGAAGAACTATACACTAACAAACTGGGCAACTTAGATGAAATGAACAAATACCTGGAAACACATAAACAAGCTACACTGACTCAAGAAGAAATAGAAGATCTCAACAAAACAATCAGAAGTAAAGAGATTCAATCAGTTATCAAAAATCTTCCTACAAAGAAAAGCCCAGGGTCAGATGGCTTCATGCAGGATTTTTATCAAACATTCCAAAAAGACCGAACACCAATCCTGCTCAAACTTTTCCAAGAAATTGAGGAAAAAGGAACACTACCTAACTTATTTTATAAAGTTACCATCACCTTTATACTCAAACTGGGTAAAGATGCTACAAGAAAGGAAAATTACACACCAATCTCCCTAGTGAATACAGATGCAAAAATTCTCAGCAAAATATTAGCAAATCTAATCCAACAGCACATTAAAAGAATTATAAACCATGACCAAATGGGGCTTTTACCAGGAATGCAAGGACGGTTCAACACAAGAAAATCAATGTAACACAGCACATTAAAAAATTGATAGAGAAAAATCACATGATCATCTTGATTGATGCTGAAAAAGCACTGGAAAAAATTCAGCATCCTTTTCTGATAAAAATATTTCAGAAAGTAGGAATCAAAGGTAACTTCCTCAATGTGATAAAGGTCATATATGAAAAACCCATAGGCAGCATCATACTCAATGGAGAGAGACTGAAAGCTTTCTCCTTAAGATTAGGAATGAGACAAGGATGTCCTCTGTCACCACTATTATTCAACATTGTACTAGTTCTAGCTAGAGCAATTAGGTAGGAAAAAGAAATAAAAGGCATCAAAATTGGAAAGAAAGAAGTAAAACTTTCATTATTTACAGATGACATGATACTGTACTTTCAAAATCCTGAGAAATCTACAACAAAGTTACTTGAGCTAATAAACAAATTCAGCAAGGTGGCAGGATATAAAATTAATGTGCAAAAATCTGTAACGTTTCTATGTACACACAATCACCTAACTGAGGAGTCAGTTAAGGAAAAAAATCCAATCAAAATAGCAACTAAAAAAAATCAGGTAACTAGCAATGAACTCAACAAGGGACGTAAAATACCTGTACACAGAAAACAACATAATATTGCTAAAAGTAATCAAAGACAATCTAAATAGGTGGAAAGACATTCCCTGCTCATGGATAGGAAGGTTAAATGCAGTTAAAATGTCAATTCTACCCAAACTGATCTACAGATTGAATGTAGTACCAATCAAAATTCCAACAACCCACTTTGAAGATTTGGAAAAGCTAGTTACCAAATTCATCTGGAAGGGAAAGAGACCCCAAATAGCTAAAAAGCATCCTTAAAAAGAAGAACGAAATGGGAAGATTAGCACTTCCTGATTTTAAAACTTATTATAAAGCCACAGTGGTCAAAACAGCATGGTAGTGGCACAAAGATAGATGTATTGACCAATGGAATCGAATCAAGAGTTTAGAAATAGACTACCAAATCTATGGGTCAACTGATCTTCGACAAGGCCCCAAAATCCACTGAACTGGGACTAAATACTCTTTCCAATAAATGGACATGAGAGAACTAGATATCAATAGCCAGAAGAATGAAAAACGACCCTTACCTTACATCCTATAAAAAAAATTAACTCAAAGTGGATCAAACACCTAAATATAAGAACTAGCACCATAAAACTTCTAGAAGAAAATGTAGGGAAATATCTTCAAGACTTAGTACTAGGAGGTTGCCTCCTAAACTTTACACCCAAAGCACAAGCAATAAATGAAAAAGTAGATAAATGGGAACTCCTCAAAATCAAATACTTCTGCACCTCAAAAGACTTTGTCAGAAAGGTGAAGAGTGTCTCATGCACATCCCCCCAAAAAAAATTCAACAAATGATACTGCAATAACAGGATGCTCACATGGAAAAAGAATGAAATGTGACCCACACCACACAGCATGCAAAAAAAAAAAAAAGGGTGAAGAAGCAGCCAACTCAATAGGAGAAAGTATTTGGAAATCACACATTGGATAAAAGTTTGATGTCCTGTATACATAAAGAAATCATACACCTAAACAACAAACAACCTAATTACAAAATGGGTTAAATATATGAATAAGCATTTTTCTGAAGAGCAAATACCGATGGTTAAAAAGCACATGAAGAGATGCTCATTTTCATTAGCTATAAGGGAAATGTGGATAAGGTCTACAAAGAGATGCCACCCCACACCTATAAGAATGGCTGATATAAAACAACCAGGAAACTACAAATGTTGGGGAGGATGTGGGGAATTGGGACACTTATGCACTGCTGGTGGGAATGTATAATGGTGCAGTCGCTACGGAAGACAGTTTGGCGGTTCCTTAGGAAACTAAATATCGAGTTGTCTTATGACTCGGCAATATCACTACTCAATATATATCCTGAAGAGCAGAAAGCAGTGACACAGAGATTTGCACACCAATGTTCATAGCAGCATTATTCACAATTGCCGAAAGATGGAAATGATCCAAGTGCCCATCAACAGACTAGTAGATTAACAAAATATGGTAGGTTCATATGATGGAATATTATGCAGCAGTAAGATGGAATGACGTCCTGAAGAACGTAGCAAGATAGATGAGTCCTGAGGACATAATGTTGAGTGAAATAAGCCAGACACAAAAGAATAGCTATTGTATGATTCCACTTTTATGACCATCGTAAAGGTAAAGTCAGAGGCTTATAATACAGAATATAGGGAACATAGAGATACACAGAATCTTGAGATGGGTGAACAGTTAGCTAATGAAGTTTAACTTAGATGTAAGGGGATAGATAGAAGTGAAGGTGGTTCACTAGTGGGTCTATCAGTAATATTACCATATTGAAGGTGAACATGACTGAAAGGAGTTGTATAGACCCATGTGTCCCACTGATAAACACTTCAAATATAAATAAGTTCTTGCATGAACTACTGCAAAGGCATGAATCTTGTACAAAGAGTGTGTAAGTTCAGGGTATAGGGTGAAGACTGCTATTGCATACTACGGGCTATGTTTAACAGAAAAACATCAGCAATACCAGGGGTACATAGTGGGGAGAGGGACAAGAGTTAAGGGAGGTTTGACTTTTCTATTTGGTGAGGGTTTGTTTATTGGTTATCTTTCTCTTGAGAACAATGAAATTATCTAAAATTCAGAGTTGGTGGACTGTTGACTTTGGACATTATACATGATGCCCAATGAATGGAGGTGGCTGAAGGATGCACTGAGCGGGAAGTAAATTGGTGAATGATGGTGTATACATATGATTGAATGTTGTGCTTCTACAAAAAGGAACAAAGTTGTGAGGCATGCAACATTGTGAATCAGTCTGTGGGACATTTGGTGAGGCAAAATAAGCCAGAAATGAAAGAGCAAATATTGTATGGTCTCATTTAGAAAATACTTATAAGAAAACAGGGGCCTAGATTGTAAGTTCTAGTCTGGAATGTTAGTTGCTGTTTCTGTATTTGAGAGACTGTTTTATACATGTATAACCTGTTATTTAGAGATAAGAATGAAGCTGATCAGGATGGGATTAAGGTAATTTAGAATACAGGGGTAAAGAAGACATTGTCTGTATTTTAGAACCTCATCTACTCTTTGAGACCAAAATTAGAAAGGTTTATTTTGTCCAGAACCTAAATTTTTGTACCACATACTCTAACTCAACCTGTCTGGATAGACCATTTAAACCATCCAAACACAGGGTGCCCAGAATAAGAATGGGGGCCTTTAATCCTGTATAGCTTAACGTAATGCCTGGATACATCCCAGAGTATATTGAGCAGATAATCAAAAAGTATTGGCAAAGTCCCTTGAGGGATGGGAGAAAAATATGGAACTATTAAACTTTACCACCAGGGAAACTCCAGATACTCTGTCAAACATTAGGGACACCCAGGTCAATAGGCCAAGACCTTGATCTTGAGGCTTGCTCATGTGAAGCTTATGTATGTAACAGAGAAGCTTAGCCTACCTATAGGAATGCCTTAGAGTTATTTCTGGAAAACCTCTTTTGTTGTGCTGATCTGCCCTCTCTCTCTCTAAGCCCATTGCCCTCCACCCTATGTGGGACACGACAACCAGGGGTGAAAGTGTTCCTGGCAGCCTGGGTGATGATTCCCAAGGATGAGCCTACCCCTGGTCTGGGGATCAACAATGCCATCCTGACACAAAGGGAGAAAAGAAGTGTAACAAATAAGGTATCAGTGGCTGAGAGAGTTCAAATAGAGTTGAGAGGCTACACTGGAGGTCACTCTTACACAAGCTTCAGTTAGACATTGCTACCTATCATAACTTGCCAAACCCCAACCAAAAACCTTCCTGCCAATCCTAAAGAACACCTAAGGCATTTTAATAACATTCTACAAAGGTTCTATGCACTAGAGTAACTTTCCAGAAACGTACAACCTCCAGATGGGTCCCTGGACCAGATAAGTCCTGAAATGCAGAGGGGCCAGCCTCTCCAGAACATGAGCTAGTTCCATCCCCCATCCCATATTATCCACAGCCCCTTCCAACATGAAAAAGTTAGAATGGGTGTAGTCCAAATACCCTTAAAGATATAGAAAGTCAAAGTTGATGGTGGAGTTATATGGAAAAGTAGTGTTTAAGAAATAAGTATGATTGCTAAATCATTATATTGATATTTCTTTTAGTCTCAACTATCTTAGAGCAGCTAGAAGTAAAAACCTAAAATGGTGAAATTGTAATGCATACCAAATTTTGAAATCTGTTCTAGAACTAATTGCTTTTTTCTTTCTTTGTTTTGTATATATGTTTCATTACAAGACTGTACAGCACAGTTAATCCTAACATAAACAATGGGCTATAGTTAATAATATAAATAGAATAATATTATTTCAATTGTAATAAAGCTACCACACCACTAGTGTAAAGTGTCATAATAAGGTAAACAGTGTATGTGAGGGAGTACTTGGGGGCTCTCTTTTTTTTTTTTTTTTTGCATGGCTTTTCTATAGACCCACAACTTTTCTAATAAAAAATAAAGTGAAATAAAAAGCAATCTATTGGGATTATAAAGCATATAAATAACTACAATAACTTCATTAGGGACTTGGCAATGTTCCATTGAACCTATTAAAGTGTTAGAAATTGATATATAAGTTGCATAGCTTTATAGTATAATTCAAGGTTTAGAAGAGATTTAAACCGTTAGAGAAAATTGCTTTAAAATATATCATGTCACTTATGATCCTATGCAAAGAAAATGAGCAGTAACATGTTTCAAATCTTGAAGAAAGGAGTGATTGACTCATTTCAATAATCCCATGAGGCCTGAGAAATTTTCAAAATTCAGAGGGTTTGACAAAATAATGCACTAGACCTAGACCTAGACTAGGGGTTGCCATGGGCCAAATATGCCCTACCACTGGTTTTTGTATAACCCATGAGCTAAGAATGGCTTTTATATACTTAAATCTTTAAATATTTGAAAATTTGAAAGACGTGTAACATTTTGTGACACATGAAAAGTTTATGAAATTCAAATTTCAGTGCCCATAAAGTTTTTAAAGTGTTTTTTTTGTTTGGTTGCTTGTTTGCTTTTGGGGGTAGCAGTGCACAGTCTGGAAATTGAACCTGGGTCTCCCGCATGGAAGGAGAGTGTTCTACCACTGAACCACCCGTGCATCCAGTCCATAAAGTTGTATTGGAGCACAGCCTTGCTCATCATTCACATAATTGTCTATGGTTGCTTGAATTTGTTTCCCATTGCTGCCTAACAAATTGCCTCAAACTTAAGTGGTTTAAAACAGCACAGATTTACTATCTCACAATTTCTATAGGTCTGAAGTCCAGACAAGTTTTAGCTGGGTTCTCTGTTCAGAGTCTCACCAGGATGAAATCAAGATACTAGCTGGGGCTGTAGTCTCATCTGAGGCTCAAGGTCCTCTTTTGAATTCAGTTCCTTGTGGTTTTAGGACTAAGAGCTCCACTCTCTTAGAGACATAGAAGCCTCCTACATTCTTTGCCATGTAACCCTCTCCACCCTCAAAGCCAGCATCAGAGAATCTCCCTCAAGTTGAATCTCTTTAAAGCCTTGACTCTCTCTTGCTGGAAAACCTTGTCCTTTTAAGGGCTCTTTAGAACATCAACTATTTCCATCCCCCTATCCCATATTATTGGCAGCCCCTAATGAGGTCAAGCCTAGCAATCTCTGTATCTTAAGATCAACTGATATGAGACCTTAACTACCTCCCCCAAATCCCTTCACAGCAGCACCTAGAGTGGTGTTTGATTGACTAACTGGAAGGAAGTGTGTGTATACTAAGGGCCTGGGATCTTAGGGACCATCTTAGAATTCTGCCTACTATAGTACATTTGCATCACAATTTCAGAGTTGAGTAGTTGCTTCAGAGTCCATCTGGCCTGCAAAGCTAAAAATATTTACTAACAGGCCCTTTACAAAAGAAGTTTGCTAACCCCTGTCCCGAATGAGCTGTGTTTCAAACTCAAGAACTGTGTGATCCTTATTCAGGGAATTACCCTAAAGCTGGGACACTGTGAATAGAAAGAAGAGAACATGTGGGTGGGAAAATAGAAGCATTATCAAATTGTTTAAGCTCTTAAATTGCAAAAAAAAAAAAAAAGATAATTAATTGTACTTTTTTCAGATGAATCATTTCAAGCACACATTAAGGGAATAATAAAGTGATAACTCATGGGTGGGCCATGGTGGCTCAGTGGCAGAGTTCTTGCCTGCCATGCCGGAGACCCGGGTTCAATTCCCAGTGCCTGTCCATGCGAAAAAAAAAAATGAAAATGATAACTCATGTCATGATATTATTACTTCCCATCTTTGTCAAATTTTAACATATCTGCCTCTTTAAAAGTAATAAAAGACATACTGTTGAAGTCCCCTATGTCCCTCCCCTTATCCACGTCACTCCTTCCCATTCCAGAGGTAACCACCATCTCTTTACCACACATTCATCTGTCCATAGACAACATATAGTGCAGTCTGTGGTGTTCTGAAACTTCATATAAGTGGAATTATACAACATGTCCTGTAGAATTTGCTTCTTTTGCTCAATGTGTTTATGAGATACACATTGGTTAGTGTAGCTGTAGCTTGTTCATTTCGAATGTTATATAGTATTCCATTGTTTGGAATGGAACAAACATCACTGTTTGTTTGCCTGTTCAACTAGTGATGAACATTTGGATTATTTCTCATTATTTGCTATTGCAAATAATGCCACTATGAGCACTCTTGTGTGGTCTCGACTCAAATATGAAAAAGTATCTCTTACATATTTACCTGAGAGTAAAATTTCTGGATCTCAGGATGTGTGTGTTTATCTTCATTATGTATTAACAAATTATCCTCCAAGATGGTTGTGCCAATTTACACTCCAAATGAAATTAAATTCTTTCCATATTTTTGTTTTCCCTTTAGGCTTCCTCTTCTATGAATTCTCTGTTCATAGCCCTTAATAATTTTCTTAGTGGGGCATTTTTGTCCCCTAATTGATTTGTAGTTTTTTTTGTCTGTACTGAATACTAATCCATTATCACTCGTATTTACTCATTAATTCATTCAAAAATATTTATTTAGTATATGCTATGAGCCACATTGTTTGAGGACCAAGGGTTATAGCAGCCAACAAAACAATGTCCCTGCTCTCAAGGACCTTGAATTCTAGTGGGAAGGTAGGCAATAAATAAGGGAGCAAAAAGAAATAGAACGTCAAGTCTTAATAAGTGCCATGAAGACCAAGCAAAGGAAGATGAAGTGACTGTGCTTCTGTTTTCAATTGAGTGGTCAAGGAAGGCCTCTCTGAGGAAGTGACATTTAGATAGAGATATTAATAAATTGAGAGAGAGAGCCAAATATAAATTTGGATGAAGATTCTTTCAGGTAGAGGTAGATCAAGTGTCTGAGATAGGAGCAATCATGTTGCAAATATCTTTTCTTAGTCTGTGGTTTGATTTTCCATTTTGTTTATTTCTTTCCTTGTATACAAGTTTTTAAATTTTAGTGTAGTCAAATTTATCAGGCTTTTCCTTTATGACTTATCTGTTTGCATTCAGTTTTAGAAATCTTTCCCTACTACAAAGTCATGGAGTTATCATGCCTATGTGATTTTACAAAAGTTTTCGAGTTCTTGTCACAATTAGGTCATAAAACCACTTTGAGTTTGCCTTTGTATACAATGTAAGTTTGGAATGTGATTTTTTTCTTCTATATGGCTAGTAATGGCTCCAGCAACATTTATTAAATAGTACTTCATTTTCCCATTGATCATATAGCAAGTTTCCATTTATCTGTGTGTGTTTCTGGACTATCTATATTCTTGTTCCACCGGTCTATTTTTCTCTGCACTGTCTTAATTACTGCGGCTTATAAGAAGAATTGACATCTATTCAGGTATATTGTGCCTCTTTAAAATTGTCTTGACAATAATAAAGGAGGATAAAATGATGGAAGAAAAAATTGTCTTGGCTGTTCTTGGTTCCATTTAGAATTTTAATTGGAATTGCATTAAATCTTTAAATGAATTTAGGGAGCCCTCACATCATTAATTTATTAGGTCTTCCTATACATTAACATATTTTATTCTTCCATTAACCTAGGTTTTCTTTAATGTCATTCAATAAAGATTTATACTTTACTGCTTACAGGTCTTGCAAACATTTTGTTAGATTTATTCCTGGATGTCTTCTAGTTTTTGTTGCTCTTGTAAATTTTAATTGTTTAGTGCACTACTGATTTTTATATTGATCTTATATCCTCTAACCTTGCTAATTATAGTTTTAAAGTTTTATATATTCTTTTATATTTTCTATGAGGACAATTATGTAATCTGCAAATAAAGTTTTTTTCTTCCTATTTGATCCTTACTTTCTATTTCTTTTTCTTTTCTTACTATGCTGAATAGGACCCACAGTTCAAGGTGTTTTGCTCCTTTATTCTGTTATTTAATAGATTTTTAAATGTTAAACAACACTTATTTTACTGAGATAAACCTGACATGGTCGTAATTTATTTTTATAATAATTGATTCTGATTGCAATGATTTTAATTTGGATTTTTGCAGTAAGTGAGGTTGGCCTGTAATTTACCTTTCTTATATTATCCTAGCCTGGCTTGGCATCGAGGTTATAGTAGCCTTATAAATTCAGTTGAGAGTATTCACTGAAACAGTGTTTATAGTATTGAGATTATCTGTTCCTTGAATATTCTACAGAACTCAACTGTACAACCAACTATCTAGAAGGTGGGTCACAAGTTGTTTGTTGGTAGGTTTTAACCACCAGCTCAATTTATTTATTAATCATAGGTCTGCTCAGTTTTTCCATTTCTTCTTGAGTCAGTTTCGGCACATTGTACTTTTATATGAAATTGTCCATTTCACTTAAGTTTTCATATTTATTAGCAAAGAGATGCTCATAAAGTTCTCTTATTATTGTTTCAATATCTTATCTACAGTATCAGTTACTTTACATACCCACTTCCATTGTTCTTATTATTTATTTGTACCCTCTCTCCTTTTCTCTTTGATCAATTTAGTCAGAGATGCGTTTATTTTATCATCTTTTTAAAAGAACCAGTTTTTCATTGTATTTATTCCCTGATTTGTTAATAAATTTACAAGACGGAATTTAAAAGGCTCAGTTTTACAAGACGGAATTTAAAAGGCTCAGTTTCATTTAATTCTCACTTAATCTTTTTTAGGAAGAATAAAATTACACGAGATGAATTACACACTTTAACAACAATAATATCTGTTAGCGTAATAGTTAAGTGCTTAAGAACAGCCTATCCTGGCATATGTAGCTTGAATATTTGTCATCTTTATATTCACATAAAAAAGAATGTTTTATTTTGTCATTCTTCTTGAATTGGCTTGTTATTCTACTTTATTCATTTCTGCTTTTATTTTTTTTAATTCTTCCCTTCTACTTTCTTTATGTTTGCTTTGTTGTTCTAACTTCTTGAGTTAATTTTTAGTCTTCTACTTTTTATTGTATAGGCATTTGAAGATATACATTTCCCCTAAGTACCACCTTAGTTGCACCCTCATGAGTTTAGTGTATTTAGTATTTTCATTATTATCAAATTCTAAGTACTTTCTAGTTTCCAGTACAATTTATTCTCCGACCCATATGGTACTGGTTATAAGTATCCAACCATACGTGGCTTTACAATTATCCTTTGGGTTTTTTAAATATTTCTAATTTAATTTTATTGTGGTAAGGGAAGCAATGTCCATGAAAAATATTCTTTGGTATTTGTTAATTTGTAACCTAATTATCAATTTTTTTATTGATAAAACCAAACAACATACAAACACGACCATTCTTAACATATGAACAGTCCATACATGGTGTACAATCAGTGGCTCACAATATCATCACATAGTTGTATATTCATCATCATGATCATTTCTTAGAACATTTGCATCACTCCAGAAAAAGCAATAATTATCAATTTTTAAAACTGTTATATGTGTACTTAAAAATAGTATGCAGTCTCTAATTGATAGATGTAATGTTCTAAGTATGTCCACTAGGGAAAGACTGTAATTTTCAAATCCTTCATACCTTCACTAATTTCTTATCTGAATAATCTCGCAATTCTAGAGAAAGATATGTTAAAATTTCTCCTAGCCTTGTATGTTTGTCCTTTTCTCCATGTAACTTTATCAATTTTTGCTTTATTGTGTTTGCAATAATGTAATTAGACGTGCATAAGTTTAGAATTATTATACCTTCTTAATGAATTGTTCCTTTCATCATGATGTAGTGACCATGTTTATGTCTAGTAATGTTTTCTACCTTAAAGCTTATTTTGTCTCATATCAATATGTGGCAACTGTTTTGTTTTGTTATATTTGCTGGCCATATTTTTTCTGTCATTTTACTTTCAAACTTTCTGTGTCCTTATATTTTAGGTATCTCTTTTATAAACAGCATATAACTGAATTTTTAAAATATGGTCCGTCAATACATGCTGTTTCACTTGTAAATCTCATCTGTTTACACTTATCATCATTAACAGTTTATTGGGATTTATTTCTACCAGCTTAATTTGTGCTTTCTATTTACCCTGTTTTTAATGTTTTCTCCTTGTTGTGCTGTTCGCTTGTGTTTACAGTATTAGTGTTATCTTTCATCGATGACCAGGTAGAACAGAGGTGGACTCGGTTTTCCAGGAATCTTCTTAAGCCACTTGCCCATTTAGTAAGGGTTAGCTTAGTTAAAACAAGCTATTATTCATAAAGCTGCCTAACTTGACAGGTAATTAGCAAAACATTGCAATATAGTAACAGTGAAAGAATGAGTGTAGCCATTCAACAGTGTCAAGCCCTCTCTGTTGTAGAACTGCCACTCTTCTTTCAGGATACTTTGTATACCCTTTCTGATACCAATTTTTGGACGTGAGGTTGAGTGAGCATGCTGATGTCAATCCATAAGTTAAATATTAACAAATAATTCATATATTATTTTTGGCTTAAAAATATAAATATATATTTTAATATTTTATCCCCCTCCTCAAAAAGGTTGAGAAGCACTGAGCTTGTCCACCATATTACCAGAACTAGATATCCTTAAACATACTTTACTTTTCTTATCCACAATTTGTAAATACTTTTATTCAACAATAAATTGTTGGAAAAATATTTAATTCATTTCTTCATTTAATAAATATTCATTAAAATATATAGATATTCATTGAATACTTACTATGTTACACTTACTGGGGATATAGAGGGAACAAAGCAGACAAGTATCTACCATCATGTAGTTGACATGCTAATATGGCAGACAAACATGAAACAAATGGATGAACATATAAGAACAAACTATTTTAAGTGGTATTAAAGAGATAATTGGTGCATGAGAGAGTGTAAGAGTGTTCACGGACATCTTCTCTGGAGAGAGAATGTTTAAGCTGAGGGCTGAAGGAATGGGGGAGATCATTTCAGGCAGAGGGAACTGCATGGGCAAAGATCTTGAAGTGGAAATTCCTTGGGATGTTAGAAGAAAAGAAAGCATATCAGACCTTGCTAATACATTGAATACATCTGAAAAATGACGGAGAAGAGATAAAGATGAGTAGATTGGAAACTGGATAAGGGAATCTTTAGGAAAATTAGGTTGGAATCAGGGTAGGAAATCAAGAAATCAGTTTGAGACACGTTGAGGAAATCTAATAAACCTTCAAGTGGAGATGTCAAGTAAGTAATTGAATACATCATTATGGAGCTCAGGGGAAAAGTCTGGGCTGGAAATATAAATCTGGGAGTAATCAGTATGGTTAGTATTGAAAGCTTGTGACCGGAAGGCTGTACCAAAGGCCAAGTGTAGATAGAGAAGACAAAAGGGCCAAGGAATGAGTCCTGGGGTATTCTCACATTTAAAAATTAGTTAGAGGGCCACGGTGGCTCAGCAGGTAAGAATGCTTGCCTGCCATGCCAGAGGACCCGGGTTCAATTCCCGGTGCCTGCCCATGTAAAAAAATAAAAAATAAAAATTAGTTAGAGGAGAAGAAGGAACCAGCAAAGGAGAGTTTAAAAACAGAATTTGAAGAAAGATAGTTAACCATTGTATCAAATGCTGTTGAGCTATCAAGAAGGAGTGAGGGCAAACATGGTCTCTCTCTCTTTCTCTAAGCCAACTTGGCAGGTGGTCACTACCCTACCCTCCCCCACGTTGGACATGACTCCCAGGGGTGTAAATCTCCCTGGCAATGTGGGATAGGACTCCAAGGATGAGCTGGGACCAGGCATCAGGAGATTGAGAAAGCCTTCTTGACCAAAAAGGGGAAGAGATAAATGAGACAAAATAAAGTTTCCCTGGCTGAGAGATTTCAAACACAGTCGAGACGTTATCCTGGAGGTTATTCTTATGCATTATAAAGATTTCCCTTTTTAGTTTGTGGTGTATTAGAGTGACTAGAGGGAAGTACCTGAAACTGTTGAACTGTGTTCCAGTAGCCTTGATTCTTGAAAATGATTTTATAATGATGAAATTTTACAATGTGACTATATGATTATGAAGACCTTATGTCTGATGCTTTTTTAATCCAGGGTATAGACAGATGAGTAAAAAAATAAGGATTACAAAATAAATAAAAGGGGCGGGGAATGAAGGGTAAAAAATTGGGGAGACTGAATGAGAGGGAGGGGTAAGAGGTATGTGATGTATGTGTTTTTCCTTTTTTCTTCTTTCTTTTTCTGAAGTGATGCAAATGTTCTTAGAATGATCATGGTGATGAATACACAAATATTGTGAGCCATTGATTGTACACCATGTATGGAATTCATGTGTGTGAAGATTTCTCAATAAAATATTTTTTAAAAAGACAGAGTGAAGAGTTTTTTTAATTTGTCAATAGAAAAGTCTTTGAGGACTTGACAAGAGCAGTTTCAGTGAAGTAGTAGGGAATAAAGCCTGATTGGAGGGAGTTGATAAATGAATGGAAGGTGAGGAGTTGCAGACAGTGGGTGTAGGCAACTTTTAAGAATTTAGGCTATGAAAGAGATCAGAGATGGGGTAGTAGTATAAGGGTATGTGAATAACAACTTTTTTTTGAGTTTAGGATATACTAGAGGATGCTGGTGGAACTATTATTCGAGAGAGAGAGACTGATGATTTGGAAGAGAAAGAAATAATCAAACAGCAAAGAATCCCTGAGAAAGACAGAGGAGACAAAATCCAAAGGATATGATGAGGAATTAGCTTTGCATAGGAGGAGGTTATGCCATCCATTATAAAAGTCAAGAAGAAAAGCAAATGGGTTTGGATGCAAATAGGTGTTATAGATAGATTTGGTGAAGAAAAATGACTTAGTTACCAAAAATGACATTTTTTTCCATTAAAAGTATGAGGTAAATGAGGAGGGAATGAAGGTAAGAAGCTTGAGGAGAGTGAAAAAGATATGAAATCATTATTACAGAATGAGAGAGGAAGCTTGCCCAATAAGCACTGTAAGATTACTAAGGGAGTTGAGGGTCTGTTAATATCTAGTGATACCAATCTACCCTGCTGTGTCATTTTCTACAGCAATACTCAACTGCTTGGGTGCAGGTACAGAGAAGAAAGATGGTTGTGTATTGAAAGTTGAGCAAGGTGGGAGAGGATTGAGTGTATTTTTAAGAGAATGGGTTTTATAAAGAACCATGGAATCTAAGTGGGATTAGAAAGGAAATGAAAAACAAGTGAGGGGGCGGTGTGACGGTGAGTGGCTCAGTGGCAGAATTCTCGCCTGCCATGCCGGAGACCCAGGTTCGATTCCCGGTGCCTGCCCATGGAAAAAAGAAAAATAAGTGAGGAATGCATTTATTTGACAGACCCAGAGCAGTTCAAGTCTTCTTCTAATCCACTACTGATACAAGAAAAAAAAAAGATCATCATGGTTTCTATCAGTCTGATTGTGGCAGCCAAGATTGAATGGGAGAATACAGGAAGTACCACAAACATGGGGAAGGGGAGCTAATCTTTGTCGCTCAGAAATAAACCTTGTAAACAGGGAATTTTAAAGTTTGAATTTACATGAAAAGTTTTAGAAGATTATTTTCCCTACATCCTTCCTCTGGTTGATGCCACTTTAAAATTTAAAGTTTAACAACTTTAGAAACTTAAAAAAAAAAAAAAACTTGATTAAAAGCAAGCCAGTGGTTCTTCAATTTAGTCCTTAAAAAAAACTGAGACCCAATAGATGCTGAGAAAGTAGATTGGAGAAAGTTAGAAGAAGAACTTTTCATTGAAAGAACATGAGCAAGTAAATTTAGAAAGACAGAAGATTGAGGATAAAGAGTACAATGTTTGAAACAACAGAAAGGATCCCAATTTCAGACACTGCGGGACCATTTTTGTGATTTTTCCACTTATACTATTATTTTCTTGGCATTTTTCTTTAAATTGATTAAATTTTTGGATTGGCTTATTTTAAAAGGAAACTTTATGTCACTACTGTAAATGTAAAATCAGTACCACTTGCCATAAAGAGAAGGTAACCATAAAATTTTTAAAAAGGCAAATAAAACAGCTAGCAAATTAAATTAAAATAAAATAAAACAATACTAAAAATAAATCCAGTTGCATTTTTAAAAGCAAACATGAAAATATAAACCTAGACAAAAAGAATGGTACTGCTTAAGGTCAGGAAGTAATACAAGGATCACTTGGTTCAATGTAATTTAGTTTAAGATGAAGTGAGTTTTGACATAAATAAGACAATGGTTTTACAGTTTTAATATTGGCTAGCAGCAAAAATTACCTTTCCCAGAAAACAATTACAGAGATTGTAGATATTAATCTAACGCTATAAACAATTGTTTTAAATGTGAATGGTCTAAATACACCAATTAAAAGAAAGAGACTATCAGAGTGGATTAAAAAAAAAAAAAGACTTAACTATAAGTTGTCTACAAGAAACTCACTTTAAATATCAAGACATAGATTAAAAGTAAAAGAACTGACACAAATTGTGGCGGCCCAGGGTCTGGGCCCCCTCCTAAATGGTCCATAACCAGCCTGCTTTAGCCAAGGACAAAGGTCAAGAAACTAAACAATCTCCCCAGAGGGGGAAGTATCTAACCACAGATGTAAAAACAGCATTGATTGTATCTTAGACTTAAACACTAATCTTAGTAAATTATCAGGTTTTAGGCCCCTTTAATGATTATACTAGTGACCCCATGTCCTCATACTATATGGAATGTCTTTGTTCTAAATTCATGTATTACTCCTTGCATCTACTGTCCCTTGCATAGTGCTTTTCCTCCTGACATGCCATCACCAGAGAATTGCTCCTGTTTGTAAGTCCAAATAAATCTGTGTCTACTTCTATGCCTGATATGTTTTTCAGTCTTGTAGCATCAGCCCATGCTTTGCACATACTTGGTCTGGGCCCAAATAGAAATATACCATGAAAACACTAACCAAAAGAAAGCTGGAGTCGTTATATCTCTATCAAAGTAGGCTTTAAAACAAGGAATATTATCAAGAATAAAGAGAGATCTCACATAAGGATAAAAGGGTCAATTCTCCAAGAAGACATGACTCTTTTAAACATGTATGCATCTAACAACAGAACATCAAAATATGTGAGGCAAAAATTGATAGAACTGAAAGGAGAAAAAGAAACATCTACTATTATAGTTAAAGACTTAAAAACCCCTTTGTCAGTAATCAATAGATCAAGCAGGCAGAATATCAGTCTGGACATAGAATGGATAGTGGAGAAAGGAGAAGATGAGAATCTGGGGCAGCCCTGAGACCAACTGTAGTGATAAGGGCTGAGGTTCTTCTGCATTCTAAGTTTCCTCTCAGGAAGAGAAGCCCACAGTATTGTATTTGGAGAAGGGAATCCATGTAGTACAAAGGGTGGACTGTGGCAGGCATGGAGGTACATGACCCAGATCTTTCTTCAAGAAAGATTGGTCTGTTCTACAACTAATTATTGTGCTGTGCTTTGGAATTTATTGCTTTTTGTATATATGCTATTTTTCACTGAAAAGAAAAAAAAGTTGATTGTGATGATAAAAAAAATATTCAATTTGTGTTTTAAAAGAAAGAAAGAAAGAAAGAATTGGCCATATTTTTGTGAAGAGTGCAATTAGTTGACTGCTCCAGCTGCAGCACCTTCCAAGATCGGCTGCAGCATTCTAGACTAGGTCATGCTTTCCCTAGGCAGCCTTCAGCCAATGACTGGAATGGTGGGTATACTTAGGTTTAGCTATTTTGCCCAATATAGAGCTCCTCTAACAGACAGTCTTTACTCCAGAACTCCCCATTGGGTTGATGAAGACTTTATCACATCTGCCTTGCAATCAGAGACAATTCTGCTGGATTCTGCTTCCTCCCTCCTCTCATTTGACATTTGTCAGATCTGCATTATGATCAAAAGACTTTCTCTGCCCAAACTTGCTCCCTTCCCTTTTATCTTTCACAGGCATTATCCCCAAACATCTCGTATTCCTAGATCTATATTATCCCGGAGGACCCAAATTTGCACAATTAGCCACTCACCACACCATCCATGCTGAGAAAATCCTTCAGAAGACACTTAGTCAAGCATTTCAAGAGTCTCTTCATTAGAATCACAATATTTTCAGCTGGTTCTTTAACGGAATCCACAACCAGGTAATTCGTACAATGAAAAACCATTTAACATCCCGACCTCACAATCTCCATCAGGTTATGTGTGCTGCAGCTATAGAGTTTGCAACCATCGCATTGTTTCTCTTGCATAACAGAACACTGAAGAAGCTCGTCATGAAAGCATGAATTTCATTTGTTCAAGGTTATCCTAATCTTTTTTATGATCATTCAGTTGAAGGTTTTTCCAGACAGGTCTTTCTTGAAACGTATATAGTCAAGTGATGACTTTTCCTTTTCCAAGGAAGTTTATGCAGCGACTTCCTTGAGCAAAAGTAGTTCTTTAGGGCCATTTTCTATGAGTTCATGAAGCTGAGAAAAAATTCCTTAATCTGACTGATGAGCATTATAGTCTTCTCTTAAATCTTCATGCATAGCTCAGGCTTTCCTGTGGACAATAGTGTGTAGATGTGTTAGGGTAGACAAGACTCTACTGCGGTAACAAATGAACCCTGAAATGTCAGTGGCTCAATACAAAGGTTTATTTCTCACCTACATAAAGTCTCTTGAGATTGTTCCTGTTTGGCAAGCTTTCCAAGGGTGATTTTCCTCCAAGTGGTGAACTCAGGAATCCAGGTTCCTTGGATCCAGGTTCCTCTGCAATATCAGAGTACTTTGCTTCCAGCTTCATCAACAGTAGAGAGATTTAACATGAAAACTCAAGAAAGGATACTTTATTGGCCAGGCCTGGAAGTGGCATTTGTCAGTCCCACCCACATTCCATTAGCCAGAACAAAATTTCATGGCTCCACTTAGCTATAAGGAAAACTGGGCAATGTAGGGGAACACATGGACATTGGAGTGCAGTCTCAGCCATGGTAAACTTCTCTTGAAGTCTAACATCTTGAATATATGAAACAAGCTCTCAAATTGCATTGTAAGCCCTTCATATTTTGTCTGAACACATCACTTTCAGTCTAAGTTTTTGTCGTGGGCTCATCAATAAACTTAGTCCTTCCCCATCTCAACTAATTGTACCAACATCTATCCATTTGCTTAAGCCCCAAATTTAGAAGGTGTCCATTATTCCTCCACATGGTAACTAGAAAAAAAGGGAGCTGAAAGAGACCTGTGCAGCCATGATCCCAGAGCAGTTTCCATGAATCTCATGATCCAATTGGAAGGTATATGTCTACAGTGGAGATGGGTGATGGCATTGCCTGTAAAGAGTACTTATTAGTTCCCTTTGCTCTGATGGTATACTCTACACTAGCTGCTCATTGTAGTGTGATAACTCATTAAGATGCCCCTAAAAGGAAGAGGGTGCTCTGAATATTGAATATGAGTATTCAGATCTGTTTTACAGTTATATTTCTTACTACTAATTAATAAGCAGACATTCTGGTTCATTCATCAGTATCTTATACATTGGGTTGGTCATTTATATATTTAACAAATATTTATTGAGTGCCCACTAGCCTATTCTGTGCCATTTATCTAAGTGCCAGAAATAAAAATTTTTTAAAAATGAAGAAAAGACAAAAATCTGCCCTCCCGGAGGTTGCATTCTAATGGTCTAGAGAGATAGCCTTTTTCTTAAGGAAAATATATTGTATATCAGCAGGTGATAAATTTTAAAGAGAAAAAGAAAGTAGGGAACGGGGACAGGATGTGCCGGGATAAGGATTACAATTTTTTTTTCCCTTGGGCAGGCATAGGGAATCGAACCCGAGTCTCCGGAACAGCAGGTGACTACTCTGCCACTGAGCCACTGTTGCCTGCCCAGGGATTACAATTTTATATCAGGTCTGTAGGACCTCTAGATGGGTCCCTAGACCAGATAAGTCCTGAAACCTAGAGGGGCCAGCCTCTCCAGAACATCAGCTAGTTCCAGCTCCTTACCCCATATCATTGACAGCCCCTTCCAACATAAAAGTTAGAATAGTCATAGCCCAAACACCCCTAAAGAATGGGATAGAAAGATCAAAGGTGATGGTGGAGTTATACAGAGAAGGTAGTGTTTAACAAATGAGTATGATTGCAGAATCATATAACTGATATCTCTTTTAGTCTCCAGTATCTTAGAGCAGCTAGAAGTAAAAACCTAACATTGTGGAATTGTAACCCATACCAAACTCTGAAATCTGTTCTGCAACTTATTGTGGTGCTGTGCTTTGAAATTTATTGCTTTTTTGTATAATATATTATTTTTCACAAAAAAGAAAAAAGTCAATTGTGATGATAAAAAAATATTTATTCCTTCTAGCCTCTGATTCTGGAGCAGCTAGAAGGAAAAACCCAAGACAAACTCTGGGATCTGTCCTGTAGTAACTTGTTGAAGAATGCCCTGAAAATTATTGCCTTTTTCTTTCTTTGCTTTGTTTATGTGTTATATTATACCATTTTAAAAAAAGTTAAAAAGAAGGTGTATAAGGAAGGCCTCACTGAGAAGACATTCAAGCAAAGACCTGAAAAAGGTGAGGGAAGTAGCCATGCAGACAGCTGGGCCAAACATTTCAGGCAAAAGAAACACCAGGTGCAAAGGCCTGAGCTGGAACGTTCCTGGCTTGTTTATGGATCACCAGAAAGGCCAGTGGGACTGAAGTGGAGTGAGCCAGGGGAAGAATAGTAAGAAATGAGTCAGAGAGATAACATGTGAGGATGAGGGAAAGATTGTGTAGAGCCTTGCAGAGCAGTGTAATGACTTTGGATTTTTTCATTTGGAGGGAAGGTGCACGGTCCAGGAATCAAAATGACCTGGGAATTTACTCTGTGTGAGCTGGGGAGTCATTGGAAGTTTCTGAACAGAGAAGTGATGGGATCTGACTTTCATGTTTTAAAGAACTGCTGAGTAAAAGGAAAAACCTGAAATTGTGGAACTGTAACTCATACCAAACTTTGAAATCTGTTCTATAACTACTTACTAAAATATACTTTGAAATTTATTGCTTTTTTGTATATGTTATATTTCACAATTTATAGATGTTAAAAGAAAAAAAAGTTCTGCTGAGTTGAGAGGAGAATATGGGGGGTGGTCAATTTTGTGGCTACTAATACCACAAACAAATACCATAAACTGGTTTGGTTTAACAACAGGAATTTATTGGCTTGTGGTTTCAGAGGCTAGAAGACTCACTTCCTCCCTGGGTCAGTATCTTCTGGCTGGCAATCTTTGGGGTTCCTTGGCTTTTCTGTCATATGGCAATGCACATAGTGATGTGTTCTAGTTTGTTAGCTGCCAGAACTCAATACACCAGAAACAGAAAGGCTTTTAAAGGGGGAATTTATTAAGTTGCAAGTCCACAGTTCTAAGGCCATGAAAATGTTCCAGTTAAAGCAAGGCTATAAAAATGTCCAAATTAAGGCACCAACAATAGGTTACCTTCACTCAAGAAAGGCCAATGAAGTTCAGGGTTTCTCTCCCAACTGGAAAGGCACATGGCGAACATGGCAACATCTGCTAATTTCCTCTCCAAGCTTTTTCTTCCATGAAGCTCCCCCAGGGCGTTTTCCTTCTTCATCTCCAAACGTCTCTGGCTGTGCAGGCTCTGATGGTCCTTGTCATCATCCATCCAAAATGTTTCCTCTTTTAAAGGATTCCAGTAAAGTAATCAAGACCCACCTGGAATGGATGGAGTCACATCTCCCTCTATTCAAAAGTTAATTCCCACAATTGGGTGTATCACATCTCCGTGGAGATAATCTAATCAAGTTTCCAACATACAGTACTGAATAGGGATTAAAAGACTCATCCTGATTCAGCTGGGCCCACTTTAACTGATAAATATCTTCAAAGGCCCTATTTACAAATGGGTTCACAGCCACATAACCAGGGGTTGGGACCTGAACATGCCTTTCGTGGGGGACATGATTCAATCCCCAACAGGGGAGTGTCTTAGTCTACCATTCTGGGATGATAAATACCACACAATGGGTTGGCTCAAACAATGGGAATTTATTGTTTCATGGTTTCAGAAGCCAGCAGTCCCAAATCAAGGCATGAGCAAGAACATGCTTTGTCACCCAAAGTCTGTAGCATTCTGATGTGGTTTGCTGCAATCCCTGGGTTCCTTAGCTTGCATCTCTGTCTCTCCTCCCATGGCAATGTTCCTGATTTCCTGTGGCCTTCTCTGACTCCTGGTTTTTATAAGCCTCTGTAGTTTGAATTAAGGCCCACCCTGACTCACTTGGCTACACCTTAAGCAAAAATAACATCTTCAAAAGGCCCTATTTGCAGTAGGTTCACACTAACAGGATCACACTCACAGGAATGCAGATTAAGATCAAGAACATGTCTTTTCATGAGATTTTGTTGGTTTGTCAAGAGTGATGCCCTGATAAATCCCAGAGTGATTTAAACAGTGAATAAAAAAGTATTTGCAAAGTTCCCTTTGGGGAATGGTGAGAAAGGGGGAAATTCAACTTCCCCAAATTGAATGCTTGATATTCTCACAAGTAGTGCAGACAATCAAAGCTATAGATTGAGCCCCCAGTCTTGGGGTTTGTGCATATGAAACTTAACCCCACAAAGGATAGGTCAAGCTTACTTAAAATTAGGCCTAAGAGTCACCCCCAAGAGAACCTCTTTTGTTGCTCAGATGTGGCCAAGTAAAGCATATGGAATAAAGATGAATAATAGGGGGAACAAATGTTAAAATAAATTTAGAGTGAAATGCTGGTGATCGGTGAGGGGGAGGGGTGGGGGTATGGTATGTATGAATTTTTTTCTGTTTTCTTTTTATTTCTTTTTCTGAATAGATACAAATGTTCCAAGAAATGATCATGGTGATGAATATGCAACTATGTGATGATATTGTGAATTACTGATTGTATATGTAGAACGGAATGATCAAAAATTACAAATGTTTGCGTTTGTTTGGTGTTTTTATGGTATTCTAAAAAAATTTTTTTAATTAATTAAAAAAAAAAGAGTCAGCCCGCTTGGAATTAACATAAAACATTTAAGAAAAGTGTTTTAAAAAGTCAGCCCGACGCAGTTCACTGCAGGGAATACTGATAAAGCTGAGTTTCTGGAGCTGCAAAGCTAAGGAAATAGATAGCAGGGACCCCACCAAGGTATTACTGTCTTGTGAAGTCTGACTAAGTAGTCTGTCAGCCTTTCCTTTTGACATCTATTAAATGCAACAAGTCACATGCAAATTATATGCAAAATAACAGCAGCATGACAGTGTCATGGCAGATATGGCTAATCTCTGGTTTGGGGATGGTAAACATCAGAACCATGCATTCCACATTGCAGGAGGAGCCCAACCTTCTGTGACCCCAATCAGGCCTTCAGGCCCAACTTTGGGGAACACCCACAAAAGACACTTAAAACCACTTCCAGGGCCCCAGAAGCAAAAGGATACATGGCTTGTTGGAGCCAGCTGCTGCTACTTTCATTGCTGCTGCCAACACCAGCTGACCGCTGACCTAGAAGTAAAGGAACATTTTACTTACAACTGCTGGACCTTAGCAGTGGGTTGGTGGTGAAAGCAAGGGTTAAGTTAGGGTTAGGGTTGTTTTAGGGTTAGAACTCCCAATCTGTTAAAGGGTTAAGTCCCAATAGCCTCAAACCTCTCTTTAGGATGTTTCCTCCATCTCCTGCTCTAATCCTCCAAAGTACAGGCTGTTTCTTCTCTATCACCTCATCATCAAGTGCCTTGGGGAGGCCAGGAGGTGGAGTCGTAGTCCCCAGGGCTACCTTCTGAGCTATGCTCCTCTCCCTACTGAGAAATCTCTGGTTTTTCCCTGGCTCACACCATCCCATTATATCACACTCTCCCCATCCCGGTGGCAGTCTTCAGTCATCCACTTGGACACTGCCCTCATTCGTGAATATTTCCATTCTTGACCCACAGTCTGTCTGTCCTCTTCATCCTAACTTCTCCCATCAGTCTCAGTGATTTCAGCATTCCTGGGGCCAACCACGCAACACTCTCGCCTCTTGTTTCCTTGATCTGCTCATCGCCAATGATCACTTTGTCATTTTGGGACACACTTCACAACATTTTACTGAAGTGGGGGAAAACTAGGGGAGGGGAAGATTTGGTGGGGAAAACCAGGGTTTTGGTTTGAGATACATTAGGCTTGAGGTGCCCATTAGATATCCAAGTGGAGCTATTAAGGACACTTCTGGGTATGACAATTTGGAGTTCAGAGGAGAACTCCCAACCCAGGGCGCTAGTACAGGACGTTGTACACTGATGGTCCACGCACATCAATGCATTATTTATTTATTATTTATTTGTAGTTTTTTGTTTTTTGTTTGTTTGTTTGTTTGTTTTGCATGGGCAGAAACCAGGAATCAACCCCAGGTCTCCGGGATGGCAGGCAAGAACCCTGCCTGCTGAACCACCATCGCACCGCCCTCAATGCATTATTTTCATTGGCACATCAATCCTTTAGTATAGGAAATACGTAAACATATGCATAAATTTCATTAGGGCCTGTGCTTCATTTCCTTCTGTTTTGTTTTCTGTTGAACTCATCACAGGTCAGAGATTACAAATGAGATTTGAAAGTATAAAAGAGGATGCAGATAAACCCCCAACAATACAAAAACCTTTTATTCACGAGGTTATGCATTACAACATTAAAACTGTAAAATATTGGAAACAACCTAAATGTCCATACATATGAGAATGGTTGAATAAACTATGGTACATCCACACAATGGAACACCGTGGGGTTGTAAAAAAGAGTGAGAAAAATCTCTATGAACTTATATGGAGTGAACTACAGGCTATACTGTACAGTGAAAAAAGCAAAGTGCCAGATATAGATTTATGGTACGCTACCTTTTATAAAAAAAGGAAAGGGAAACTTATGTTCATACCAAACCTGTACATGAATGTTCATACCAGCCTTATTCGTAATTGCCAAACACTGGAATCAGCCCAGATATTCATCAATGGGTGAACAGATAAACACATTGTTGTATATCCATACAATGGAATACTACTCAACAATAACAAGGAACAAACCATTGATGAATATAAGATGGTTGAATCTCAAAGGCATTATGCTGCACGAAAAAAGCCAGTCTCAAAAAGTTGACATATTATACGCTTACATTTATATGACTTTTTCAAAAGGCAAAACTATAGGGACAGTAAACAGTATTTGCCCCTGGCTGGGGGTGGGGGAGGGCCTGATTAAAAAGGGGCAGCACATACGTGGGAATTTGGGTGGCTGATGAAACAGTTCTGTATCCTAATTGTGGTGGCAGTTACACATATCTATACATGTGTTAAAATTCATAGCAATCTATATCAGATAGAGTAAATTTTTTGTAAATTACAAAATTACAAAAAATTTAGAGGTGGAGTTTGTGATGAGAATGTGATGTGTTTAGTCTTAGGCCTTTAGATAGGCATTAGAGTTGATTCATTCCATCACTTGGATCATTTATTAGAGATGTAAAAATTCCAGCTGCAAAGAAATTAACAGTATCATGTGACTACCATGAAATCATTCCATCACTTGGATCATCTATTAGGGATGTAAAAATTCCAGCTGCAAAGAAATTAACAGTATCATGTGACTACCATGAAAAAGATTTGAAATTTGGATTTTCATGGCCTGGTAATAAGTATAAATTTAATTCCATTATGTGACATAAGTAACCCCAGCACAGTTCCTGTACCAGAATAAGAGTTTAAAAACTATTTGTGTAATGAAGAAATGAATGAGTGAAAGAATAAATGAAGAGGCTCTGTTCTAGTTTACTAGCTGCCAGAATGCAATAGATCAGAAACAGAATGGCTTTTAAAAAGGGGAATTTAATGAGTTGCTAGTTTACAGTTCTAAGGCCGAGAAAATGTCCCAATTAAAACAAGCCTATAGAAATGTCCAATCAAAGGCATCTGGGGAAAGATACCTTGATTCAAGAAGGCCAATGAAGGTCAGGGTTTTCTCTGTCAAGTGAGAAGGCACATGGTGAACACAGTCACAGTTTCTCTCTCAGCTGGAAGGGCACATGGTGAACATGGCGTCATCTGCTAGCTTTCTCTTCTGGCTTCCTGTTTCATGAAGCTCCCCAGGAGGCATTTTCCTTCTTCATCTCCAAAGTTCACTGGCTGGTAGACTCTGCTTCCTGTGGCTATGTCATTCTCTGCTCTTGCAGAGATCTCTCATTCTCCAAAATGTTTCCTCTTTTATAGGACTCCAGTAAGCTGATCAAGACCCACCCAAATGGGTGGAGACACATCTCCCCTAATCCAGTTTAACAACCACTCTTGATTGGCTTACATCTCCAGGGAGATGATCTAATTACAGATTCAAACATACAGTATTGAATAGGGATTATTCTGCCTTCACGAAATGGGATTTTGATTAAAACATGGCTTTTCTAGGGGACACAGAAAACCGGCACAGGCTCGCACATTGATGTGAAGCCTTCCCACTTAAAACATTATCAAACATTTTGAAGCAAAATGGAAGGACATTCAAGCATTGCCTAAAGTTAACTACAGTGTGCCAAGGACTAAAAATGCAAAAGCTATGGACGCCACATTTTATAGTGTTATATTAAATTGCAAAGGTTAGAGCTGCTGAAGTCATTGCTAAGATACTTGCCAAAACTGCTGCCAAAGAAATGGTGAAAATGATTGGAGACAAAGCAAGTGCCTCTGCCAAATAACACAGTTCGTTTTAGAATTACAGATGTGGCTGAAAACATAAGATGGCAAATATCCAATTTCTGACAAAGTTGACATTATTCACTGCAAATTGGTGAATTTGCCAGTCTTTTCAATTTAGCTAATCCATTGTTGTTTATGATATCTGACCTAAATAAACAATTTCAAGAAGACATTGTGCATTGCGTTCTGCCAATCTTTTCCAATTCGTACAATTGGGGAAGAGATTTCTTTCCTCCCTCCCTCCTTCCCTCCCTCCCATCTTCTTTCCTTCCTTTTGTCTCACTTAATGATTAGTGAGCATTAACTACATGCCAGCCACTGTTTCAGGCACTGGGGACAGCTATGAACAAGAGACAAGATCCCTTCTCTCATGGATTTAAGATTCTGGTAAGGTGGGGAAAAGGCAATAAACCAACAGAAGAGAAAAATAGCAGATGGGGATAAATGCTGTGCAGAGAATTGAAATGGAGCAAAGCAATGGATGGAATGGGGGCTCTGTAGATTGGGTGTTGAGGCAAGCCCTTCTCAAAGGAAATGATGTTTAAGCTGAGCTCTGAATGACACTTGGGGTAAGAACATTCCAGGCAAAGAGAGCAGCTACAGTAGTTGTTCTCAACAGGAATGGTGTGGCCTCCTAGGGGGCATTTTGGAAACTGAGGTGCAGGTGGGTTGCCTGCAATGATTGGGTACTCTCTTGGCATTTAATGGGCATGCAGAGATGCTGCATAACCTGCAATGCACAGGACAGTCCTGCATCTTTCATGGGTTTCAAAGATCCCACCAGCCGTTCATGTAGGCAGAAAACTCGCGTTTAATTATCTGAGTTGAGAACTTAACTCTGCTTTACTCATAAATGCAAAACATTTTTTGCACAGTGTTTATGTGATGGAATTTCCAGGAATGCGAGTACCATGTAAATAAAGGAAAGATTGTTTTTGCTTTGTGCAGAACTTCACCAGGAGTTGTTTACCATTTCAAAAAGAACACAGCACCAAAGGCAAGGCAATGTCATGGAAAACACTGTACCTAAAGGGAATGTTTCAGAAAAGAGAGAAAATTGGTAATGGAAGAGAGAATTTCTTAAATTGGCAATTAAAAAAAAAATATATATATATATATATAAAAGGGCACACAGCAAAAAGTCAATTTCCCTTCTACCTCAGTTCCCAAGGTGTTCAATTTTCCTTCTCCAGAGATAATTATCAGTTTCTAGAGAATCCTTACAGAGGAATGAATCCATTTTTGTTTAAAAGACAGAAAGGAAGGTAAGAAGGGAGAGAGGGAGGGAGGCAGAGAGGAGATATAAAGAAAACCCCATATAAATGAATATATATTGGAGCATGAAAACAATATAAGTCATGGGCGGTGCAACAGTGGCTCAGTGGCAAAATTCTCACCTGCTATGCCAGAGACCCGGGTTCAATTCCTGGAGTCTGCCCATGCCAAAAAAAAAAAAACATATATATATATAAGGAAGGATACCCACATCTACACCCACATCCATGAACTTCAAGCATTTAGCATTGATTACCCCTGAGAATGTACTGGGGAGACTCTTATCCTTCTTCATTACACTTCTGAACTGTTCATCTTGATACAACAAATATATACTACTTTTGTAATTTACAAAATTCCATGCGATTAAAGAATAAAAGGGAAAAATGTGAGAGCAGGAACCAACCTACACTGGTATGATCACAGCAAGATAAACTATAATCTGAGAAATATTAGCAAGTTAAACTACAGTAATATACTGAGAGAAGATTTCAGTTAGTGATAAAGAAATTGAAACATGAGAGTTGCAGAATTAACCTTTAGCATGGCCTGAATCAGCCAGTTGTTTTCTCCTTATATTGCAATATTACTTCTGAAATAGTTTATTGACTGTCCCTTTCCCTTTAATTTTTATTATTGATTTGTTTTTTGTTTTTTTAAAGGCAGGAATAAATTTGGAATTATGTTGTAACTAAGAAAAGTCCTTGTTGGATTCTGGCCAAGTGACTCTGGCACTTCTTTGCCTCCATTTTCTTCTTACCTAAAAAAAATGCTGAAAAATGTCCCTACACCAGTTACACTCTGCAGTCCTAGGAACCAACTTACCAGATGTTGGTATTCAACTGATCTAGATTTGAATTCTGACTCTGCCTCTCAGTAAGTGTGTGAATTTGAGCCAATCAGCCTGTGTGTGTCTTGATTGCCTCTTCTGTAAAATAATATCTAATAATAGCTAGCACATATCATTGTTATTGTTCATTGAATCCTTACAACAACCCCTAGGAGGAAGAAACTATTATCTCCATTTTATGGAGATAAAGTTTACGAAGCAAGTAAGGCACAGAGAGGTTGAGCGACTTGCTCAAGTTCACACAGCTAGTAGGCTGCAGAGCCAAGATTGGAATTCAGGTTCCAGGCTCCAGGCTGCACTCATTCTACCCACAGCCCCTCCAAACGAGGACAATAATAATGCATACTTACTAAGGGCTGCTTTGAGGATTAAATGATAATGTATATAAAGCCCCAAGGGCTATCTGACAAGGGTCAGATAATAGCAGCTGTGGTTGGTAACAACGCTAGAGGGGTTTTTTCATTTCTGCACTGCGAAACCTGCAAGGCAGGTTTTTTTGCGGGGGGGGGCAGGAAAAAAGAGGCTGGCGAGAAGAGAACATAAGCGAGGAGAGGAGGAGGAGAGATGAAATGTGCAAAAGGAGAGAAAGGGTAAACGGAGCGCTGAATATTCAGGAAACAAGAAGTCTAGCGGGCTAGGCCATGAGACAACATGGTGACTATTTCTCAACTGAAAGTCGAAACTCGAGCCTTGACAACAGGCATTAAATCCTCAGGGCCTCAGACACCCGATCCTGCCGGTCCCTAGCCCCGCCCCCGGTCCTGCCCGGCTCCGCCCCCAGCCGCGAGCCCGGGCTCGGGCGTGGGCAGGGCATCCTGACCCAGTTGCGGCTCCTCCCCACGCCCGGGCGGGGCCTACACGCCGGCCGCTCGTCTAGGTTAGAGGCCGGCGAGCGGCAGGTCAGAGCCGCGCTTCTCCCCGGCTCGGGCTCGGGCTCCGGCTCGGGCTCGGGCCGACGCGGCCGGCGGGGCGCGATGGCTACGTGGAGGCGGGACAACCGGCTGACCGGCAGCCAACGGCTGCTGTGCGCTGGGCTGGCGGGGGCGCTCAGCCTTAGCCTCACCGCGCCCCTGGAGCTCGCCACTGTGCTGGCCCAGGTCGGCGTCGTGCGAGGCCACGCCCGGGGGCCGTGGGCCACAGGGCTCCGTGTGTGGCGGGCCGAGGGACCCCGGGCCCTGTGGAAGGGGAACGGGGTGGCTTGCCTGCGCCTCTTCCCCTGCAGCGCCGTGCAGCTCGCCGCCTACCGCAAGTAAGAGCCGGAGCCGGAGCCGGAGCCGGCGCGGGCGGGCCGGGCCGGGCGGGCAGCCGGGAAGCCAGCGCCGGGGTTCCACCCCGGGTTCCGCGGCCCGACGCCGCCCTGCTTCCCCGGGGAGGGGCCCTCTTGTGGGCCATAGCAGCCATCCGGAACCCGTGGGGGTCCTTCAGAACAGTTTGGCCAAAAGGCGGTATCTAAACGTGTTCAAGTGTTCAAGTTTTTGGGGGGAATTTCTGCCCCCTCCGGGTGCAGTTTTGCAGCGCGTAGCCCTGACTCAGAAGCGTACGGGGTTGGACGGGCTCGGAGGTGAAAAGGGGGACAAGGAAGTTTCATGGAAAGAGATCTGCAGAAAGAATGTTGCTAATCACTTGTTCCCACATTCCCCCAACTTCGAAAAATTTGCCTCTGCTGGCCTAGGAGAAGAGAGACCCTTTTGAAGGTGTGTTTATGTGTGTGTTTGTGTGACTAAAGTCCCCAGAAAAGGTGCGGTAGGGGGAGAGGGTCCAATCCATTGCCACAAAAAGACCACAGATCTGTGACACCACCACCATCACCTAAGTGTAGTCCAACAGAAGCTGTAGCCTCCCCTCCCCTAGTGTTCTCAGCCTCCTGTGTCACCCCACCCTTAGCTACCCACTGGCCTCATTCTTTGGGCTCTTTCTGCTTTCTTCCACATTAACAGCTGCTCCTTAAGAAAAGATTGAAAGATGTGCAGGCCGTGTGAGTCTTAAAACATCTCTCAGAGCTCAGAGACCTTTGCGTTCTAAACTGAAAACAAAGCCTAAAAGAATGAAAGGAATGGATTTCGGGAAGAAATGTTTCTATATTTGGGGGCATGGTCCCCGTGTTCTTCATTCAGGGACACAGTGCCAACTCTCAAGGCTAGACCTTGGCTTACAATTAGGACAACAGCCCACAGTAGGAAGAGCCAGTCCGGACCACAAGTCAAAGGATTTTGCCCTGATGCTGTTAAGGCCATAGCTGACAATCAGTGGAATCTGCACTCGTTTTGCCTCTGCCTGGGAGAAAAGGAAGTTAGTTACCTTTTCTTCTGGAGGTGAGGAAGGTAGTATGATCATGACATTTTTGTCAAGGCTTTCTTCCTCCTCCCCTCCCCACCAGCCATGCCTTGCCCTCAGCAACATCTGGCCTGCAGTCTGTAAACAATTCACTGAGTTTTAATGACCGAATTTCTCCCCATTTCACCCTCTTTTCCACAAAATGGTATGGAGATCTTCTTTTGGATAAGATATAATATGTACCAGGGGACAGAGCAGGGGGACAGCACTTCAAAGGCAGGTTTAAGTACTGTGACTTTTCCACTAACCACCTAGAATACACATCACTGGATTCTTACAACTCCTGCCTCCTTCCCTGCGAGGTCCATAGAGCAGAAAGTTTTATTATGCCCATTTTCCAGATGCAGACTTGGGCTCACACTAGACACATCCCTTGCCAGTAACAGAGTGGAGTTCCACTGTCTGGCCTTCTGACTCCAAACACTATACTTTCTGTTACAGCCTGCTGCCTTTTTCTCTGGATTCATTTAACTTTAATTTAGCAAGCCTTCATTAAGTACGCACTGGGTGTATGACGCTGGAGACAATGCAAAGATGAAAGGGGGCATGGCCCCTCTGCCCCAGGAAGTTACAGGGTAATAGAAGATTAAGGCTGGTGTGTCTATAATCTTAACACACGTGGTGGCATGTGATTGCCAGGGACAAGACTCTATGGAAATGTACACTTATGAGGAAGGAGAAGGGTGCATGAAGACTTTACAGAGGAGAAAAACATTTGAGTTTGCCCTTGGAAGAATATGTAGGAGTTTGCTGGGCAAAGATGGAGTGAAAGATATTGCAGTTAATTTCATGCATGAACAAAGGTTCAGAGGTGGGAAGGCATGCAGCATGACTGGACCTTAAAGTATGTTTGTGACGGAAGTCGGAAATATAGCTGGAAAAGCAGGTTGCGATAAGACCTTGGAGGCCTGGAGTAAGGAATTTGGACTTTACTTGCTATGAAGGGGAGCTTTAGGAGATTTTTGAGCCAGGGGAGGGCTGTGTTCAAAGCAATTCCAAAGGAATTATTGTCACCCACTGGCAGGGTAGGATGACTAGAGAGGTGGACAATAGGGTGGCAGGACCAGTTAGGAACCTGTTGCACTTGTCCACATGGCAGTGGAAGGTGCCTGAGATAGGCTGGTGACAGTGGGAAGGGGAAAGAAATGGGTGAAAGAGAAAGAATAGATGGTTACCCAGGCTAGGTTTGCTAATATTTTTTCCCCTGCTGGATCTTTTTTTCCTGGAAACTAAAATTAAGTTGTTCGGTAGAAGGCAAGGCATAGTTAGAAAGCAAAGTGGTTGATTAACCGCAGTGCCATCCTTCCTACATAAAGATGACGTCTTTGGTCCATCATTATATTGATTCATCTCTACTCTTTCCTGACCGTATTGCCAACAGTTGCCTGGGGTTAATGGTATAGCCTATAATCATGGGTTTGAATGAAGCATAAACATCCAGAATGTTCAGGGAATGGAACAGTTGAATGACTTGTCCACCAACACTAGTGGAAGAGCTGGGGCTTGAAACCAGGCCTTCTGATTCCTTAGTCCAGGGCTCAGTCCACCGTTCCTCAGCTGAAATTGCTGCCTACCTGGATTTAAGATCCAAAGACTCTACTCAATAGAGCCTAATAGGGACTAGGTTCTTGCAATGAATAAATAATATCACACTGCAATGGACAGTTTTCTAATGCATCAAATAGTAGAACCCCTCCCTAACTCTGCTCCACCAGTGATTGCTTATGTGTATAGTCAACTGTCTGGATCCTTGTAGCAATGAAAGTTTTCATGACCAACACCATTTCCTCTTTGTGTGACTACTTCATAAGTTTGGGATTGGTGGCATTGGCTGTTAACCTGTGTTAGGTTGAAGTGTTGGCAGCTTTAACTACATATGTCTAGGGCATTTGGTCCTGTGTGTAATATCTGTGCTGGCTGAAAGAAAGGGTTACTGTAGTTCAGCAGCTTATCCAGTCTCACTGGAAAAAGCTGCTTGTGTCGGGGAGTAGGAGGAAAAAAGGAATGCTGCTATTATGGCCAGTCCAATGAACTGAAGATGTGGGAACCAGAATGACCTTAAATGATGACCTATTAGGGTTGTCTATTTACCCTGACTCTTCATGATTCTGAGTGGCCCTTGTCTCTGTATCAGATGGTAGGAGTCTAAGAAGAAAGGACTTCCTTCGATTCTTTTGAAAAAAATTTGTGGATATTTGATAGTAAGACCCTACTTTATAAAACAAACTGATATAGGGCGGGATTCTGCTTCCAAGTTCATGAAGTCCATCTGTGACCCAATGGCCAATTTCCTTTCCAGTTGCCCCTATCAGTTCTTTTCTTCGTCAAGACTGTTGAACTCTCTTATGATCTATGCTGAGTGCTAACGCTGTGTCCGGCACGTTGTAGATGTTCAATAAATGGGTAATAAATTAATTACTGCCCCCTAGAAGTGGCCCAGTGGGTTGGGGAGTAAGGGTGAAGCAATGATGAGTGTTTTTGTTGGCATTTCAGACTCCCACCTTCACCTGGCTACTACAGTTTGCTGCAGACCACCCCTCCTGATAAGCATTTCCATATTCTCTGTAGCCCCTGCTTCTCCTAAGGTTCCCCTCCACCCTGACTGGCTAGGGGAGAGAAGAGGGAGAAACACAGAAGTTTGTAGGCAGTGAAAGCACCAGGCTGCACCTAGAGGTAAATGGCCCAGTGGTGGAGGCCAGGGTTAGTTATCTGCATCTTTAAAGGGTAGCTGGTTAACTCAAATAACTGTTCAGTTGATGCAGTTAAGGTAGGCTGAAAAATGAAGTCAAGAACGTTCTACAGCTTGAAGGAGATGTTGTTTGTTTGTTTAACAACTGGTACTATGGGATCAATAATGCCATCCTGACTAAAAGGGGAAAAATAATTGTAACAAATAAGGTATCAGTGACAGAGAGTTCAAATAGAGTGGAGAGGCTATTCCAGAAGATACTCTTATGCAAACTTCAACTAGATACTGCTATTTACCATGGTTTATCAAACCGCAACCAAAACCATTCCTGCCAATCCTAAAGAACACCTATGGCCTCTATCTGAGATTCTACAAAGGTTCTAAGCACTATGATTACTTTCCAGAAACCTACAACCTCCAGATGCTTCTTAGGCTAGATAAGTCCTGAAACCCAGAGGGGCCAGCCTCTCTAGAACATGGACTAGTTCCATCCCCCATCCCATATTATCAACTGCCCCTTACAACATGAAAAAGTTAGCATGGGCATAGCCCAAATACCCCTAAAGATTGGAAGGAGGATCAAAGGAGAAGGTGGAGTTATAACGGAGAAGGCAGGATTTAACAAATGAGTATGATTGCTGAATCATCTTTTAGTCTCTAGTGTCTTGGAGCAGCTAGAAGGAAAAACCTAAAATTGTGGAACTGTATCCCATACCAAACTCCAAGATCTGTTCTATAACTAATTGTTGCAGTATGCTTTGAAATTTATTGCTTTTTTTGTACATGTTATTTTTCACAATAAAAGTTAAATAACAAGGAAGAAAGAAATATATACCAAAAAAGCAATAAACTTCAAAGGACATTGTAACAGGTAGTTATAGAACAGATTTTGGAGTTTGGTATGGGTTACACTTCCACAATTTTAGGTTTTTGAAGTAAATGGATACTATTGATATAGTTAGTTAATCAATAAGTGTTTAACTGGGGGCAAAGGAGCCTTCCTAGGACCGCTGAAATGGTTTTACCTGGACCACCACTATCTGAATTATCATGCAGCAGTCCCTGGCCTACTGACAAACTGAAGGAGCAAGAACCTCACCTCTTTGGAGATTTTAAAGCCAAAGAACTGGGGGTGCTCAGATTTTTTAAAATATGTGATACTTTTATTTTAGCCCGGCTCTATTCCTTACCTTTTTTTCAAAACCCTCACAACACCTCTCCCCCTCTCCTTCCCCACATCTCTGGCAGAAAATATTACTATTTTTCCCAGTTTACAAGCTCTTTTCAGAGTCTGTCCGCAACTGCAGAAAGGTGTAAAATTCCTTTGCTCTCTGGCCAGAGAATGTGTGCTGTATAAAAGTCCCCTTTTATCAATTTCTACACTGCTTTCAAAAAGAGGGATTGTAGCCGAGTGGAATAGTCTACCCAAAGCTACATTATGGTGAAATTGTAAAACTACAGAGTCTAGCAAGAACTCATATACCAACATCCAGAATTGAGAGCATTTTGCTTCCTTCAAGTACCTTTTTTCAGTGCCTAGAGGTAGAATTGCTGGGGGTGTGGGGGTGAAGGTTGGTGTCTTCAGTTTTACAGCTACTGCAAAGTGGCTAAATTATTTTACATCTCTGCCAGCAGTGGGCGAGAGTTCCTGCTTTCACACAGCCTTACCATCATGTGATATTATCAGACCTTTAAATCTTTGCCAGTCTGCTGGATGAGAGATGGTATTTTGCTCTTGTTTTTATGTGTCATTTCCCTGATAACTCACGTGGTGGAGCATCTTTTCTTATACAATATTAAATCAATATAGTTTAAAAATTCAATTACTGGGGATGCTCAAAATAATTATTTCAAGCAATTTCATTCCTTTTAAGTTTGAACAGAACCGAAGGGGTGCCGTTTTGTTTATTGTTTGCCGATACTTTTGTGCATGTAATATGCCATAGGAAAGCTAGGCTTGAGAGAAAATGCTTAAACCGAAGTGAAACGTACTTAGGGTAGATATAAAGCAGAGGGTTGGGTCATCTCTTCCTTATAGCTAACTAGGCATTATATAAATACAGTGGACTTAAATTTGTTATTCATTAATCCTCATACATTAGTATAGTAGTTTTCACTTTGCAAAGCCCTTTCAAATGCTGGAAAATGTTGCCCTTTAGCTCAATCCACAGCTGATTCCATGGGCTTTCCCCCTCTTTTCTTCCAGGTTTGTTGTACTATTCACAGATGACCTGGGCCACATTTCCCAGTGGAGCTCCATCATGGCGGGGAGTCTTGCAGGCATGGTTTCTACCATTGTGACATATCCAACAGACCTCATCAAAACCCGGCTGATTGTGCAGAACCTGGTACAGCCATCTTACAGGGGATTCCTCCATGCTTTGTCTACTGTTTACCAACAGGAAGGGTTCCTGGCCCTTTATCGAGGAGTTTCCCTCACTGTTTTAGGTAAGATATAAGTACTCACCTTTTCCAAGAAAATGGACATATGTGCTCTTTGACACATAAGAATGTACTGTAAACATCAGATTGTTCCATCCTCCTACCCCATACTAGTGACAGCCCCTTCCAACATGAAAAAGTTAGAATGGCCATAGCCCAGATACCCCTAAAGAGAGGGATGGAAAGATCAAAGGTGATGGTGGAGTTATACAGTGAAGATAGGATTTAACAAATGAATATGAATTCTGAATCATTAAATTGATATGTCTTTTAGTCTCCAGTATCTTAGAACAGCTCGAAGTAAAAACCTAAAATTGTGGAATTGTAACCCATGCCAAACTCTGAAATGTGTTCTACAACTAATTGTGGTGCTGTGCTTTTAAATGTATTGCTTTTTTGTATATATATTATTTTTCACCAAAAAAAGAAGGAAAAATAGTCTATTGTGATGATAAAAAAATATTTAAGCCTTCTAGCTTCCTATATTCTGGAGCAACTAGAAGGAAAAAAATCTGAAAGGATTATATGGTAGCCCGTGAAAAACTCTGGGATCTGTCCTGTAACTACTTGTTGGAGAGTGCTTTGAAAACTATTGCTTTTTTATTTCTTTGCTTTGTTCTACTATACAATAAAAAAGTTAAAAAAAAAAAGAATAAAGGTAAAATAAATACTTTTTTGGACAAACAAAGAAAAAAGAATATACTGTAGACCTTTGTTTCTGACCAGTGAAATAAGTTTTACTGAGGTCATAGCTGTATGGATTCAATCCATAGAGAGCCAGTTAACTTCCTTCTGTTCCAGAGTCATACAGCCCACTCCTGACTTTGGCCAATCACATCCCAGGGAGGAGCAGTAGAGGAGAGAGTGGGTTTGGCTTAGCACAAACTGGTAGGGAAACAATCCTAAACACTGCCCATCTGACAATGAGAAGGAGTCTTCAGTGTGCTGTGGTCTTGGTAACCCTTGCTGGAGCTGCCCACAGCCTACTTGCCAAGTCCAGTAGATTTTCAGCTCTTTATCTGATCTTTGTCATAGCACCTGGTAAGATAGCGCACCCTTCTTCTGGAAACTTGGCTCCTAGGGCCACACCATCTCCTGGATGTCTTCCCACCTCTCTGGCAACTCCTGTGCATCTGGCTCATCTGGTTCATCTGACACTCCCAGCCTCCCTTACATATTACTATTCCCCTGGACTCCATCCTTAACTTTCATTTCACCTTCTACCTTGGCTTTCTTCTCACCCTTTCATCCTCCCTAGATGGCTTCATCTAAGCTTATGGCTTAAGCAGGCATCAGTATTCTCTGATGACTCTCAAGCTCTCTCATAACAATGACTAACATATATTGTGTGCTTATTATGTGCCAGGTACCATGCTAAATGCTTTGTAGACAGTCTCTCATTGAAGCCTTATTTTACAGATGAGGAAATAGATGCTTAGGGAGGCTAAGTGACTTTGGAAGATCACATAAATCAAAAGTGGAAGAACCTATCTACCTAACTACCTAACTCCAAAACCTTCTCTTTTAACCACTGACCTATACCCCCTCCCAGTGGCAGTACGAATATTTACCTGCAATTGGACACCTTCACCTAGATGCTCCTCCATAGGCACATCAAACTCAAGACTCAACCTGATATCCTTGTTTATCTCAAACCTGCTCTTCCTCCTGTATTCCCTAGTGAATGATACCTCCTTCCTTTCACTTAACTCCTCCTCTCACTCCATTCCCACTTCAGTCACCAAGTCCTGTCAATTTGACCTCTTTTTAACTCTCAGGTCTGCCCTTCCTGCTCCATCCCTATCTCTGCCTTAGGCCAGGCCCTCATCATTTTTCCCCTAGAGTTTTTTATTTATTTATTTTTGCATGGGCAGGCACCGGGATTTGAACCCAGGTCTCCGACATAGCAGGCAAGAACTCTGCCTGTTGAGCCACTGTGGCCCACCCTCCCCTAGACTCTTTTTTCTTTTTTTTCTTTTTTTTTTAACATGGGCAGGCTCTGGGAATGGAGCCTGGGTCCTCTGGCATGGCAGGCGAGCATTCTTGCCTGCTGAGCCACCGTGGCCCGCCCCCTCCCCTAGACTCTTGAAAGAGGCTTTTACCTTTCCTGTTCCAGACTCCCCTGTGCAACTTGATTGCTTCACCACCCTTGTTTTACTGCCCTCCTTAGATGACTTCAGTGGCTTCTTCTGAGCTACAGGGAAAAGCTTTCATAACTGCCTGCTATTGTACATGCTGGTCCCTCTGCCCAGAATGCCTTTTCATTCTCTCTGTATCTGATGATCTCCTACTCATTCCTTGAGACTCAGTTCAAAAGTTCTCTCTTCCTTGAAGTCTTTCCCAGTTCCCCCAGGCGAAGTTAATCACCCTTATCCTCGTGTACCTAAAGCACTTTGTATAGCTCCCTATTATGGCCCATATCAGGGATGCCATATTTATTCATTTTTCCCTGACTGTCTCCTCTGCTGAATGGTGAGCATCTCCAGGACAGGAATTAGATAAATATTACATTTTTCTGAAGATCAACAGTCCTTTTTTTATGACCTATTTTTAAGTCACATTTTGGGGAAGAAATTGATCCCTCTGTAAACTCAAGAGAGCTCCCAAAGTGTCAGAAAGTGCCTCCACTGCACTACTTGCTCACCATCTTTTCCTAGGAAGGTACACGCAGTTTTGGGGGCCCACTGGGCCCTAATATGATCACATCATTCCCAAAGGTGAGGTCAAGTAACCTCACCATTGAGAATCTCTCACTTTCCAGTTTTCACAGCATGCTTCCTTCTTAGCTAGACACCAGTCCCTCCTAGCCTCCAAAACTTGATTAGGTGCTGCCCATTAACTTTTTTCTTTTTCAATATGGTTGATTTCTTTCAACATTAAATTTTTTTTAATTTCAAAACTAAAGAAAGGTTAAAAGAATTGTCGAGTGAACACCCATATACCTACTGCCTAAATTCGATAATTAACATTTTGCTTTATTTGCTTTATTGCATATCTATCCATCTATCCCTCTCTAGCCATTTATCAGTCCATCTTATTTTTTGATGATGTCACTGTAAGTTGCCAACATCAGTACACTTCATCCCTAAACTCTTCAACATGTATATCATTAACTAGAGTTCAAGTTTTTTAAGTAAAATTTATATACAGTAAAATGCACAAACCTTAAGTGAGCCATCTGATGCATTTTGAAAAATGACACAGACCCCTATCAAAATACAGAACATTAAAAGTCAATTGTGATGATAAACAAAAATATTTAAGCCTTCTAGCCTCCTATATTCTGGAGCAGCTAGAAGGAAAAATGTGAGAGGATTGTATGGTAGCCCATGACAAACTCTGGGATCTGTCCTGTAACCACTTGTTGAAGAGTGCTTTGAAAACTATTGCTTTTATATTTCTTTGCTTTGTATATATGTTATACTATACAATAAAAAAGTTTAAAAAGTTTAAAAAAAACACAGAACGTTATCATCATTCAGGAACGTTCCCTCATGCTCCTTTGGTTGCAGTGATCTTAATAAGCCCAGAGCCCCTCCTGTTCACCTTCCCTGGATTCCCACTGACAAGTATGCTCTCAAGCCAGTGTTTTCCCCGGGACATCAGCAGCCTCTTCCTGGCCTCATTTTGCAGGTGCTCTCCCATTCTCTGCTGGCTCCCTTCTAGTTTACATGAACTTGGAGAAAATCTGGAATGGACCCCGAGATCGGTTCTCTCTCCTCCAGAACTTTGCCAATGTCTGTTTGGCTGCTGCAGTGACTCAGACCCTCTCCTTTCCCTTTGACACCGTGAAGAGAAAGATGCAGGTAAGGGGTAATATGTGTGTGCGCGCGCACGCCTGTGTGTATGTGTGTGTGGTGGTGGTGGTGGTAGTGATTATGGGTGCCTTGAAGGTTTTCTGAGTGGATAGCAACCATAAGGTTGCTGACCCTGAGTGATGCCTGGTTTCCGGAGAGATTGTAACTGCTCGTACAGATACTATGCACATCCCCACTCTTGCGGGGTTTCTGTTGCTAACCTCAGACTGTTGTCCTAGCCCATGCCACCTCCCATACTCTGTTCTCCATCTTTTATCAGGCCTCCATAAAAGGCGGCCAGCTTTTTTTCCTCTCTTCTTGGTAACTGCCACTGCCCATCATATCTCTTGTGGTTCTCCCTGCTCCAAGACCACCAGCAGGTAGAATGCGCCAGCATACCCTCTCCTTGCTGCCTCCCTAGCATGGACATTGCACTCTTTGGCTTTCAAAGCTGCTCCTTACCTCAGTGAAACAGACTAGATAGAACTAAGGTAACCCAGGACAATAGATGACAATGTCCCCAATTCCCTTGCCGCAAAAGTAACTGTCATTTCAAATGGGGCAGTGTTAGAGCGGGATTGGCCGTGCATTTTCCTAATCATTACCTGGGAAAACTCACCTTTTCTCTACAGATCACAAAGGCAAAAGCCTGATATCAGAGGCTTCAAAGTGAATAATTGGCTTAACCTAGAATAAGCCATTTTGGGTAAAGGAAAAATCGGAGTGATTCAAATAAAAGGGTGGGGAGGTGACAGCTCCATCTAAACAGCAGGGGCAGGCTCAGAATCCAAACAGGGCTGACACTCCACATTGGCACTCAACCTTGCTCACTTTACCCTAGCCTCCTTTAACACACCACTTCCACAGGCATCCCTGCCTCCATGGTGTCTTCTGGGCAAAACTTGATTTATACAATCCATATATTCCTAAAGAGCTGCATGGAAATTTTGTTTGGGGTCAGCTAAGTCAAATTTTAAACCATCAGTCCCAGCTGAGTTAGTTTTTCCACCTGACTCTAATTTGTCCCCCTGTTACCTCAATGACCTCTGGCTTCCCCTTGGTAGTTTTCTCGGTTTGCCTGGGCCATCACCTACCTCAGCACTCAAAAGCCTGAAGGTACCTATCCAAGCACACAGAGAAAAGCTGCCTTCAGAACGGTGTGCATTGTAATTACACTCAGTTCTGCCGCTTTCATCCGTCTGGATCGTGTTCCTTTCTTGTCCTTGTCCAAACACACAAGTAATTGTCACACTATTGTGATTGTAGGATGGATGCAAATTTAGAGGCTGCTTAGTTATTGCTTGTTTATAAAGGCCATTATTTCTCATTTTAAAAGTCATGCACAGAGGGGGACACAAGGGTAGTTTAGTGGTAGAATTCTCGCCTGCCATGCGAGAAATCCAGGGTTCATTCCTGGTCCATGCACTTCCCAAAAAACAAACAAGCAAAACAAACAAACAAAAATTCAACAAAAGATGCTACAATAATAGGATATTCATACGGGAAAAGAATGAAATGTGACCCCACCATACAGCATACATTAAAAAAAAAAAAGGCATGCACAGAGTATTGAAAGGAAATATGGAAAAGTACAGAAAAGAAAGCAACAATGACCCATAAGCCCAACATACATGTATTATATTGATTAGTTTTTCTTCTATGTATGTGTGTATGTGTGTGTATAAATATATGTGTATGAATATAAATATATATATTTGCACAAAATATTCAGGCTATGTATAAAAATTAGTATCCTGTCTTTCATATGTAATGGTATTGACCCAGGCCATTAAGTTTTGAAAACATCTTTTAAAATTAACACATAATATTCCATCATATGGATGTGCTATAAGCATGTAATAGTTTCTCAATTTTTGAATATTTAAGCTGTGTATAATTCTTCAATATAATAACATTGCATTGAATATCCCTGGTCTTTTTCACATCCATGATAATACCCTTAGGCTATATTCAGAGAAATTGACTTACTGGTCACAAGATATGAATAATTCTAAGACTCTTAATGAAATTTGCACTCCAGAAGGTTTGTAAATTTACATTCGCATCAACTGTAAGTGAAGCGGTTTAATCTCCTAAACTCTCACCATTAATTATTATCACTTTTCAAATAGTTGTGAACAGCTGAAAAATGGTAGCACATTGTTTTAATTAGAAGTTCGTTGGTTATAAGTAAAATTGCATATTTTTCATATATCGATAGACTCTTTGTATTCCTGTGTAAATTTTCTGTGACCTTCACCTATTTTTCTAGGACATTCGGGTTTTTCTATTGATTGCTAAAAAGTCTTTATAAATTAAGACTGTTAACCCTTGATCATACATTTGCCCACATTTTTCCCAGTTTGTCATTTGACTTCTAATGCTGTCTATGTGGTAGTGTGTTGTTGCATTGTATATACTTTTTTAACTTTTTATGCAGTTATGTCTATTACTATTTTTTGTTTCTAACTTTGCTTTTCTGCTTAAAAGACCTTCCTCTCCCCACAGGCATATGACCAATCACTTGTATGTTCTTTTAATACTTTTTTGTTATAATTTTTACACTTAACATTTTTAATACATTTAGAATTTATCTGAGGTATGATGTGAGGTGATGATCTAACTTTTAAAAAAATAGCTTACAAATTGTTTCAGCATCATTTTTTGGAATAATCTTTCTGTTCCCCAATACTTTGTGATACAACTTTTACCAAATGCTAAATATATTTATATATTTTAAGGCCTGTCCAGGGCTGTGTATTCTGTCCTGTTGGTTTGTTAGTCTGTGCTTGTGCCAGAATTACCCTATTTCATTTACTGTAGTTTTGTGATACATATTAATATCTGGTAGGGCAAATCCCTTCACATTGCTCTTCAGCATTTCCTGGATTATTCTTAACTACTTCTTCCTGATGAACTTCAAAATTACCTTGTGCTTTCATTTGGAATCATGTTAAGCCTGTAAGCCTAGAATTATTTCGGTAAAATCTTCGGTCTTCTATTCAGGAAGACAGTATACCTCTCCTTTAGATTCGGTCTCCTTTCATTAGGTTGAGCCATATAAAATTGCCAAAATTTGACACTTTTATATGGTTCCACCCTAAGAAAAGCTGTTTTTCTTTTTCATATAGTGATAATGCTCTTTCTTAAAAAAGATAGCTTCTTTTTAAAAAAAGAAAATAAGAGGAGGTGGAGTGGGAAGGAGCTATAATATACTACAGGGTTTGTTGCCGCTTTAAAAACCCCTAGCCCTAAAAAAAGTTTTTAATTAGAAAACCCTAGGCCTAAGAATCTTTTAGTGAGAATAGGCTCTCACAAATTGACCATCAAACATGGGTGAAACAAAAGATATTTATATCACTGGTGCCCATGCTTTCAGGATCACTTTTTGAAATAGTAGAGCCAGGGGTCTCTCTCCAGCACTTTCTGCCACCTCTTTTTTTTGAGGGGGCGGGGGTGCATGATCCAGGAATTAAACCCAGGTCTCCCACATGAAAGGCAGGCATTCTAACCACTGAACTACCCGTGCACCCTTTCTGCCACCTCTTATAATTGTGTTCCTTATACATGGTTCAAGGTTTGGTGAGCTCAGCTTCCTCTCCATAGCAGGCCTGTCCAAAATCAGGGCCTTCAGCTGGGGAGTGGAGGTGGGGAGAGAGGAGTTAGTGAGAAAGGCTATCAGGTGAAGCTGAAACGTGGAATGAGGGTTTCAGTCTTCTCCATAAACTTTTAGTTTCCTTTTCTCCTCTTGGGGTCTTGAGCAATGCCCTCCTGTGTGGGAAATCTAGCCAGTGCTGCATTGTGCACTGCAATATATCCTTAACACAATAATCTACAATAAACTGGGGTAAGGTAAAACTAGAAGTGGGTATTTGGGGGTAAATATTGATAATCTTTTCCCTGGTATGGAAACATCTTAGATAATGCATACACAGCTTCAAGAAGAAGTTTTCAAATAAATGCAGAGTCATGATGCATGTTAAAAAGAAAAAAAAGGGCGGCTGCCGTGGCTCAGCAAGCAGAGCTCCGACCTGCCGTGCTGGAGGTCTGGCGTTTGATCCCTGGTGCCTCCTGCCCATATGCAAATTTAAAAAAAAAGAAAAAAAAATCCAGAGGTAATTTGCACCGTTTTCACAAAGTATTATCAGCATCCAATTATGAATGACATCATGAATGCTTTCCAAAGATACAGGAAGTGAGTTCGTAGGGTCACGGTGAAAGTGGTATTTTTCAGAGGTTAGTAACCATAATAATACTTTGTGCACCCTATATTAAAATCAACCCACAAGGCAGAACCACAGGCTGCTTTTAAATATAAACATAGTATTGCTTCCTTTGGCCGTTAGATGTCGCTGCAGTAACTGGGGAGCGAGTACTATGGGTACTGGAGCCTTACTGTGGGTGACCTCTGTCCAGTTAATAACCTCATAATCTCTACCCTGAAGACACCTTCAGTTTGGAGTATAATGGGCCTAGAAACAATACTCAAGCCCTAAATTTTGTGTGTGTGTGGGGTGGGGGTGGTTCCTACAAAGATCACAATCCAAATTTTCTGGTTGCGCTTTAATGATGGTCTCCCCACAGGGGAACAAGTTTGCCAGCAGAATTCATAACAAGGGACCTTTGCAAGGCAACCAGGCTGCTCTGATGTGAGCACACTTAATAGTGACATTTGCATTCCATCGGCTTTCCCTGTCGCACTGCCCATCAGGAAGCAAATCAATTTCAGGTGTCTTTTGGATAACCAGCTGGACAGGGAATTTTCTAAGCCCCCACACTGACAGCCACTTTGCCTGACTGTCTCACTCTCCTAATATGCTTTGCTTTGATCTAGACACACACACACACGAACAGCACACACACACAATCTGCCACTGAATGCTACATCAGGTTGGAACTCTTTTGAACATTAATAGCAATAATCAGAAGTCTTGGTTAAACAGCTGAGCCCTTCACCATGCTTACACTTATTTTATTCCTTTTTCTTTTTCTTGCCTTGGCTCCTGGCTGGCATGCTAGAGAATGGAGAGGTAAAGTATGCATGTGCATGTTTCAGTAGAATGGTTTCCAGTGGGGAGGGGGGTGGGTCAGCCCCACACACAAGTGGAATGAACACCCCACCTGGTGCTGTCATGGACCCCAAGACTACTTTAACCTAAAATACGCTTCTCCACTTCAGTGTATCTCAGCTCAAACTCTTCCAGGTAGGTCCTGGCCTTTTCATCTTGAATCTCCAGCACCTGGCCAGAAGAGGCTGCAGCAGCACTTAGTGTATTAAGATAAGTAGAAGGGATAAATATGACAGAGATTGATTTACCTGATTCATCTGTGGACGCTTAATAAGGACCACGGAGTCCTGATTTAAAAAAAAAATCGTCGTTCTCTGGACAGCTGCATGTGGAGAGGAGAAGGAGACAAGCTGGGGGGGCTGCTGCCCTGCAAATCCAGGGAGCAGCTGAGAACATGGGCACCTTGGAGCCCAGTGGCTTCCTAAAAGGATGAGGAGCAAGGCACCAGGCACAAGCTTGGTCCTGTCATACCTCTGCCTGACACACTCCCCTGTTGCCGTTATTAGGTGTCTCCATTTCATCAGCCATAAAGCCAACTATCAGCTTTATACCCCAGGGCCATTTTTTTTAAAGAAGTTATGAAGTTATTGAGCAATCATGCATAAAATAAAAGATTCCCACATGCTACCCTTTTATTAACAACTTGCATTGCTGTGGTACATTTGTTACAATTGATGATAGCACATTTTTACAATTATACTATTAATAGTCCATGGTTTAACTTAGTAATGTGGTTCCGTGGTTGTTGTTTTTTTTATTTTTATTCTAGTAACATATATACAACCTAAAATTTTCCTCTTTAAGACCACATTCTGACATATTCAGACCAGGTGCTGCTAATTACATTCACAAGGTTATACTGTCATCACCACCATCTATTACCAGAACTTCTCCATCATCCAAATAGAAACAATGTAGCTTTTAAGTCTTAACTTCCCATTCCCTACCCCTACCCTGTCCCATGGTAACCTATATTCTAGATTCTGACTCTATGAATGTGCTTATTCTAATTATTCTTCTTATTCTCCTATCAATGAGATGAGATATCTGTCCTATTTCACTCAACATAATGTTTTCAAGATGCATCCATTTGTCCTATCAGAACTTCATTCCTTTTTACTACTGAATAATATTCCATTGTGTGTATATAGCATATTTTGTTTATCCATCAGTTGATGGACACTTGGTTTGCTTCCGTCTTTTGGCAATTGTAAATAATACCTCTATGAACATCAGTGTGCAAATATCTGTTTGAGTCCTGCTTTCAGTTCTTTGTTGTATAGAAGTGGGATTGTAAGGTTATTTGGTAATTCTATATTTAAATTTCTAAGAAAATGCCATACAGTTTTCCTCAGCAGCTGTACCATTTTACATTCCCACCAGCAATGAATGAGTGCTCCTGTTTCTCCTCATACTCTCCAACACTTTTAATGTTCTGTTTTTTTTTTTAAATAGTAGCCATTCTAGTAGGTATAAAATAGTATCTCATTGTGGTTTTAATTTGCATTTCCCTAATGGCTAGTGATGTTGTTTCGGTTTGCTAATGCTACCGGAATGCAATATACCAGAAATGGATTGGCTTTTACAAAGGAGATTTTTTAGGTTACAAATTTACAGTTCTAAGGCCATGAAAATGTCCAAATTAAGACATCAACAAGAGGATACTTTCACTCAAGAAATGCTGATCATTTCTGGGGTTTCTCTGTCACATGGGAAGGCACATGGTCACTTCTGGTGGTCCTTCTCTCCTGGGTTGGTTTTAAAATGGATCTTTCAGCTTCTGTGGATTCTTCTAGCTTTTCCTGGGGCATCTTCTTTCTCTAAATATCTGTGGCTCCTCTCTTAGCTTCTCCAGGGCAAACTCTGGTTTTCATCTCTTAGCTTAGCATCTCCAAGCATCTGTGTTTTCTCCAAAAGATCTCCCTCTTATAGGACTCCAGTAAGTGGATTAAGACCCACCCTGAATGGGTGGGGTCACATCTTCACGGAAACAACCTAATCAAAAAGTCCCACCCAAGAGTTAATCTACCCCCACAAGACTGGATTAGAAGAACATGGTTTTTCTGAGGTACATAACAGCTTCAAACCAGCACAGATTTTGAGAATCTTTTCTTGTGCTTTTTGGCCATTTGTAGATTTTCTTTGGAAAAATGTCTATTTACATTTTTTCCCCATTTTTTAATTGGGTCATTTATCTTTTTGTTGTTCAGTTGAAGGATTTCTTTATATATTCTGGATATTAAACCCTTATTGATAAGTGGGCATCTTTGTCTTCTTCCTTATTGTAGAAGGAAAGCTTTCAGTCTTTCACCATTAAGTACGATGTTAGCTGTGGGTTTTTGTATATACCCTTTATAATGTTGAGGAAGTTTCCTTCTCTTCCTAGTTTGCTAAGTGTTTTTATGATGAAGAGGTGTTGGATTTCACCAGATGCCTTTTCTGCATCAATTGAGATGATTATGTGATTTTTCCCCTTCATTCTGTTAATATGGTATATTATATTAATTGATTTTCTTATGTTGAGCCACTGTTGCATATCTGGGATAAATCCCACTTGATCTTGGGGTATAGTTCTTTTTTTTTATTTTAACATTTTTTATTGTATAATACAACATATATACAAAGCAAAGAAAGAAAAAAAGCAATAGTTTTCAAAGCACCCTTTGACTAGTAGTTACAGGACAGATCCTAGAGTTTGTCATGGGCTACCATACCCCACCCCCATCATCTCAGATTTTTCCTTCCAGCTGCTCCAGAGCATTGGACGCTAAAAGGAATAAATGTGTTTTTTTTAAATCATCACAACTGACTTTTTTTGTGAAAAATAACATATATACAAAAAAGCAATGAATTTCAAAGCACGGCACAACAATTAGTTGTAGAACAGATTTCAAAGTTTGGTATGGGTTACAATTCCACAATTTTAGGTTTTTACCTCTAGCTGCTCTAAGATACTGGAAACTAAAAGAAAAATCAGTATAATGATTCAGCATTCATATTCATTTGTTAAATCCTATCTTCAATGTATAACTCCATCATCACCTTTGATCTTTCCATCCCTCTCTTTAGGGGTATTTGGGCTATGGCAATTCTAAATTTTTTATATTGGAAGGGTCTGTCACTAATATGGCATAGGGAGATGGAACTAGCTGATGTTCTGGAGAGGCTGGGCTAGGTTTCAGGACTTATCTGGACCAGGGACCCATCTGAAGGTTGTAGGTTTCTGGAAAGTTACTCTAGTGCATGGAACCCTTGTGGAATCTTATATATTGCCCGAGGTGTTCTTTAAGTTTCGCTGGAATGGTCCTGATTGGGGGTTGGCAGGTTATGATAGGCAGCAAGGACTAACTGAAGCTTGTGTAAGAGCAACCTCCAGAGTAGCCTTTTGACTCTATTTGAACTCTCTTTGCCACTGATACTTTATTAATTACACTTCTTTTCCCCCTTTTGGTCAGGATGGAATTGTTGATCCCACAGTGCCAGGTCTGGATTCATCCCTGGGAATCATCTCCCACGTCGCCAAGGAGATTTTCACCCCTGGATGTCTTGTCCCATGTAGGGGGGAGGGCAATGATTTCACTTGCAGAGTTGGGCTTAGAGAAAATGAGGCCACATCTGAGCAACAAAAGAGGTCCTCCAGAAGTAACTCTTAGGCACACCTATAGGTAGGCTAAGCTTCTCTGCTACATACATAAGCTTCACAAGAGTAAGCCTCAGATCAAGGGCTTGACCTGTTGATTTGTGTGTCCCTAATGTTTGGCACAGTATCAGGGCATTCCCTGATGGTAAAGTTTAATAGTTCCATATATTTTCTCCCATCCCTCAAGGGACTTTGCCAATACTTTTTGATTATCTGCTTAATATACTCTAGATAAGGAACAAGGGATTTGCACTTGTTCATTAACTCTTTCAGAGCTGAATAGGAAACCAGGGACTTACACCTGTCCTGTTTTATCCTGCTTCAGTATTTTGTTGAGGATTTTTGCATCTATATTCATAAGAGATAATTGGTCCATGGTTTTCTTGGGTTATTTTGTGTGCCTTTGGTATGAGGGTGATGTTGACCTCAGAGAATGAATTAGGGAGTATTCGCTCCTCTTCAGTTTTTGAGAGTTTGAGCAGGATTATGTTAATTTGTTGGTATTATTTTTGTTAGATTAATGTTGTGGTAGAATTTACCTGTGAAGCCATCTAGTTCTAGGCTTTTCTTTGTTGGGAGGTTTTTGATGACTGATTTAATCTCTTTTCTAGTTATTGGTTTGTCAAGATTTATTTCTTCTTGAGTCAGTGTAGATAGTTTGTGCATTTCTAGAAATTTGTCCATTTCATCTAAGTTATCTAATTTGTTGTGTACCCCAGTGGACTTTAATTCCATCAAGGCTCACAGGGTAAGGAGGATTTGTCCAGGTCAGCATTTGAACTGAAAGCACGTAAGCTGAAGGACCAAAGGTGGTGTCCAAGTGTCACAGCTGAGTGAGCAGAATACATATAGTCTGTGATTGAAGAGAGGCCCCAGCCTACTCAAAAAGGGATGCCCATTCTGACCAGATGCTTAATGACTTGGGCTGCCTCTGCAGAACTGGACACAATTGCTTCATTCATTACCTCTCAGAGAACTTATCCCTTCTTTTTTTTTTTTTTAAACTTTTTTATTAATTAAGAAACTTAACAAAAGAACATTAATATATCATTCCATTCTACATATACAATCAGTAATTCTTAATATTATCACATAGTTGCATATTCATCATTTCTTAGAACATTTGCATCGATTTAGAAAAAGAAATAAAAAGACATCAGAAAAAGAAATAAAACGATAATAGAGAAAAAAGATTATACATACCATACCTCTTATCCCTTGCTTTCATTTATCACTAGTATTTCAAACTAAATTTATTTTTTCATTTGTTCCCCCTATTATTTATTTTTATTCCATATGTTCTACTCTTTTGTTGATATAGTAGCTGAAAGGAGCATAAGACACAAGGTTTTCACATTCGCAGAGTCTCATTGTGAAAGCTATATCATTGTTCAGTCATCATCAAGAAACATGGCTACTGGAACACAGCTCTACATTTTCAGGCAGTTCCCTCCAGCCTCTCTGTTACATCTTGAGCAACAAGGTGATATCTACTTAATGCATAAGAATAACCTCCAGGATAACCTCTCGACTCTGT